>PISX010006222.1:0-99558 GCA_004024625.1 Mellivora capensis
ACTGATGGATTGTGCTTTATTGATGAAAACTCAGAGGTAAAAATAATTGATCAATGGCAGATATGGTTTCTGCTTTATGAATCCAGTACTGAAAGGGAACTTAAAAATACATTTCCATATCTTAGAAATTAGCTTGGTGTGTGTGTGTGATTACACAACTTGTTAGGTGAGCTCTAGGGTTGGACTAAAATAGCTATAAACCCATATACTAATGGGCTGGATTACAGTGATGATCTGTGTGATTTTACTCCTTGATATAATCATGGGAAATGAATCAAGATAGTAAAAATCCTAAGTCTTGACATGTAGCAAATGCTTGATGAATTGAAATGCATTGGATTAGAGAATCCAAGATGGCGGAGGAGTGGGAAACTTTCACTTCATCTGGTCCCAGGAATTCAGATCATCCTGAACATCTGTGAACTCAACCAGAGATCTAAGAAAAGAATAGCTGCAACTCTACAAATAGAAAAGTGACCACTTTCTGGAAGGTAGGAGGCAGGGAGAAGTGAATCTGAGGCGATATTTGGGAAGATAGACCTCAGCAGGAGGGAGCCTCTGTCAGCCAGCTTCTGATAAGTGAAAGAGCAGCAGAGGAACATGGCAGGGATGTCCACTATCACCACTGCTATTCAACATAGTACTAGAAGTCCTAGCCTCAGCAATCAGACAACAAAATGAAATAAAAGGCATCTGAATCAGCAAATAAATCAAACTCTCACTTTTTGTAGGTGATGTGATATTCTATGTTAAAAACCCAAGAGATTCCACCCCCAAATTGCTAGAACTCATATAGGAATTCAGCAAAGTGGCAGGATATAAAATCAATGCACAGAAATCAGTTGCATACACTAACAATGAGACAGCAGAAGGAGAAATCAAGGAGTCAATTCCATTTATAATAGTCCCTCAAACCATAAGATACCTAGGAATAAACCTAACCAAAGAGGCAAAGAATCTGTACTCAGAAAACTATAGGATACTCATGAAAGAAATTGAGAAAGACACAAAGAAATGGAAATACATTCCAAGCTCATGGATTGGAAGAACAAACATTGTTAAATGTCTATGCTACCTAGAGCAATCTACACATTCAGTGCAATCCCTATCAAAATACCATCAACTTTTTTTCTCACAGAGCTGGAACAAATAATCCTAAAATTTTTATGGAACTAAAAAAGACCCCAAATAGCAAAGGAATTTTGAAAAAGAAAACCAAAACTGTTGGCCTCACATTCCAGACTTCAAGTTCTATTACAAAGCTGTCATCATCAAGACAATATGCTATTGGCATAAAAACAGTCACATAGATCAATAGAACAGAATAGAGGACCAGAAATGGACCCTCAACTCTATGGTGAACTAATCTTCATGAAAGCATGAAAGAATATCCAATGGAAAAAAAAAGAGTTTTTTCAACAAATGATGGTGGGAAGATTGGGTAGCCACATGCAGAAGAATGAAACTGGACCATTCCTTATACCATACACAAAAATAGGCTCAAAATGAACAAAAGACCTAAATGTGAGACAGGAATCCATGAAAATCCTAGAGGAGAACACAGGTAGCAACCTCTGTGACCATAGAGGGAGAAAATCAGACTCCCTGTTGAGCAGGGAGCCTGACTCAGGACTCGATCCAGGGACTCCAGGACTCCAGGATCATGACCTGAGCCGAAGATAGTCGCTTAACCAACTGAACCACTAGGCACTCCTCTCCTTTTCCTTTGATGGTGATAGTAATTTTGATGTCTTTTCCCCACCACTCTTATCCCTCCTCCCTGACTTCCTGCTGAGGAGAAACTATCAGGAGCATCAGGGTGACCCATGGAATTGCTAAATGATACCCTCCCTCTGGAGGTCCAACAGACATGTGTCACATGTCACATTCTGTGGGTCTTTCTGCCTGGCCCCAGACTGGACCATGCCTGGGGCTGTTTGGTTGTGGCCAGGTGTTATGTGTTCTATCAAAGGACCAGCTTCTACAGGGAGGAGTTAGAATCCATGATCTCATGATTAGTTTCAGCTGCCACTGTCCCACCACTTCCTAGGTGGTTTGATTGTTCCTGTAGTTCATTTTAATTGAATGAAATTTATTTATCTTAATGGCGAATTCAGACCATTTGCAAAAGATACAGATTTGGACTTTCGAATGGGAGTTGGGTTAGGGATATGATCGTCATGACTTTTCCTCCGTGATATCCTGGGGCAGGAGGTGAGCACAAGCGTCTTTATGCAGTACAGCTGCTTTGTGTAAATATTGCCAAAGCCCAGGGAGTTTCGTTAGGGTGAGATGAAAAGGTAGTAATTTCAAAGTCAGTGGGCTCTGGAGCTGCTTTTCCTGTCTCTTAAAAAAATAATAATGATAATTAACTATCACTTCACAGTGTTTTGAAAGCTAAAAATTCACTTATCCCAATATTATGCACTCATTCTTTCCTCCGTCCCATAGTGACATGCACTGCACAGCACAGCAGAGTGGGAGTTACTGCAGTCCCAGGCCGTGTGAGCTATTCCTAAGGCCATGCCATATAGTCTTTGCTCCCTGATGCATTTTACCTTATTTGAAAGAAAGCATATATGCATTCTGGAAAGTGATTTCACTGCCATATGAGTTGTAGAAACTGTAGATTATAATAAATCACAAAAGGCAAGCGGGAAGGGGACTTCAGGGTCTCCTGCTTGAAATTGAGCTGGGATCATCGCCCACAAATGGGCTCCTCTCCTCTCTTCCATGTGCTAGTGTTTCACCTGTCTGAAACCTCGGAGCCCTTCTTGACATCATTTTCTACCCCCTCGACATGCAACCCACCACCATACTCTATATGTCCCATTAATTCTACCTCGGAGGCATTGTGTTCTTATCTCACTGGTTCAAGCCCTGCTCTTGCTACCCTCCCCACAAGTCTCCTAAGGTTTCCTGGCTTTCAGGCCATCCTCTCGCCAGCTGCAAGCATGATCCATAAACTCGGTGTGGCCTAACCCCTGCTCCTCGCTTCATTCTACCTCGTGTCTTTTTCCCTTGATTGACAACACTCCAACCACCCAGGTTTATATAACTCCCTCCAAATGCCCAGGTGTTCTTACCTTGGGACTTTCCAACACCTCTTCCTTTAGTCCTTCCCTGTTCGTGCTCCAAGTGTCAGCCAAATGTCACTTCCTCAAAACTGTCTTTCCCAATCCTACCCCATCCAAACCCATTTGTCCTGTCCAAGCTTTCACTGCACCCTTCGTTTGCTTCCATGAAGACCCAATGTGCATGTCTTTCATTATTTTTTTAATATATTTTTTTATTTGACAGAGCTCACAAGCAGGCAGAGAGGCAGGCAGAGAAAGGGAGGAAAGCAGGCTCCCTGCTGAGCAGAGAGCCCAATGCGGGGCTCGATCCCAGGATCCTGAGACCACGACCTGAGATGAAGGCAGAAGCCTAACCCACTGAGCCACCCAGGTGCCCCCATGTCTTTCATTATTGACCATTTGTTTACTGGAATCCCACCACTGAAGCCTTGGCTTGTACATGACTGTTTTCACAGTGAAAGGATGGCTCTTAAGGAGAGAAGATTGAGGTGGGATAGTCATCAGGATGCCTCATCCTTTGGGTAATAGCGTGAGTAGGGACCTGGCTAAAGGGCAGCCTACAAACATTATGTCACTGAGCCATGAGGACATCATCGCAAGGAGATGTAGCTAGTTAGGAAATGGTTGTTGTTTGGGCAAGTGGTGAAGAAGACCTGTGTGGGGGGCAGCCGGGGACAAGCCAAGAAAGCACATGTTTGCTGTGTTGAGTGAAACAACAGTGAGAGAGACTCAAGGGAAAATGGCCCTAGGTATAAGAGTAATGAGAAGTTAGTCATGGAAAAGGGGACAGAACGAAAGCAAAGGATTTAAAGGATTTTTAAAAATCACTCTAAGGGGACACCTAGGTGGCTCAGTCGGTGGAGCATCTGACTGTTGGTTTTGGCTCAGGTTATGATCTCACAGTCGTGGGATGGAGCCTCACATTGGGCTCTATGCTCGGTGCAGTCTACTTCAGACTCCCTCTTCCTCTCCCTCCAGCTCCCAGGCTCGTGTGCTCTCTCTGTCTTTCAAATATATACATACATACATACCAAAGTAAATACATAAATAAAATCTAAAAAAATCACTCTAAGGTTAAATTTGTTCATGAGTCCAGAACCTTCCACAGCACCATGTGAAATTTTTTTCATAACTTTGGGCGTTTAAAAAAGAGTTCACTTCGTAATTCACTGGATGGTGGTACACCAGTGAAAATATGGAGGGCAAGAGAAGGAACCATGATGGACTCAAAAGGCACAGGTTGCAGATCCCCAGGTCTTAGAGCGGGCCCTTGGCAGTGCTCTTCCAACTCAGACTCCTTGTTCTTCTCCCCAGTTGGTGCATCTCACGAATTCCTCCTTCTCTGACTCATCCTTTCTCCGAGAAATCTCTCTGTCCCCTCTTTGGGCCCTTGGGTGTCCCTCCCCTGTGCGAGGGCCCAGCAGAAATGCCTCTGTTGGAACAGCTGCCTCACTCCATTGTAACATCCCCTTGTCCCCAGGCACACCTGGCACACGCTGTGTCTGTTTATTAGCTGGGAGGTCTTAGTGGGAATTCATCTGGTTCCTAGCCCTGCATCCACCTGTTCGGGCTGGTCACTGCACTTGATGCATTCATTCATTCATTAATTCATTCATTCAACAAATATATAGCGAGCTCCTACTAGGAGAACATAACTGTAAGCCAAATAGGCAAAGCCCCTGCCTTCATGGGGTTTCAGTGGGGAGAGGCAGGCACGGAGCCTGTTTACAGATTTATGGTCTGTCAGGCTCCGAGGGGAGGAGGGAACAAGGAGCTGACATTGCCTCCCTCGGGAATAGGGGTTAAGCAGGAGCCTCCCTGGAAGTCCCTCCAGAAAAGGACATTTGATAGCAAATGAAGGGTTATTTTTAAATCAGGGGGAAGAATCTCTAAGGTAACACAAAACTGAAACATTGGTCTTTTCCTATAAAAAGCTAGAAGAACCCTCTAGCAGTGAGGAGAGAACAGCGTCGCCGGGCAGCTGCCCCTCTTTGACATCAGCTGAAGGGAAGAACCAAGGTCACTGGGGCATCTTAGGAAGACTCTGCCTTAAAAGACTGATAATTGTGGTGTCCTTTCTGATCCTGCACAAGATTTGTCCGATGGGTCCGAGTGGATCAGAGCGGAGAATGCAAGCAGGAAAGGAGCCAAGGACAAGACGCAAGAAATAAAGAAGAGCAGGGCATGCCAGGACAGGGAGATTTCCTCCAGCCCCCCTGCTTACGAGTCCCACCAGTGCCATTAGGGGGGGATTAAAAGTAATACGTGTGCATGCTATTTGCAGCTTTTGCATGTATGATTTTTACTTATGGTAACAATTGAATAAATAGTGTATATTTCACTTTATAGTGTGGTTTAGCTGTCCCTAATAAGCCTATCTTGTTTATATACGATCCCAAATTAAATACAAAACTTAGGTCTAACAAATGACGTGGATCTGGGATGTACTGAGAACATTTAAAACTCAATTACAAGAAGGCAAAAACGGTCCAATTTTTTAAAATGGGCAAAGATCTGAGCACACTTTACCGAAGAAGAAACACAGTTGGCAAAAGAAGGACATGAAAAGATGCTCAGTGTAACCAGTCATTTAGAAAATGCAAATTGAGGGGCACTGGGGGGCTCAGTGGGTTAAAGCCTCTGCCTTCGGCTCTGGTCATGATCCCGGGGTCCTGGGATCGAGCCCTACATCAGGCTCTCTGCTGAGCAGGAAACCTGCATTCCCCTCTCTCTCTCTGCCTGCCTCTCTGCCTACTTGTGATCTCTGTCTGTCAAATAAATAAATAAAATCTTTAAAAAAAAAGAAAGAAAGAAAAGAAAATGCAAATTAAGATCACCAGGAGAAATCACCACGCATGTATGGGAACGGCTAACATATCAAAAATGAAGCATACCAAATGCCGGCAAGGATAGGGGGAAACTAGGGCTCTCCCCGGCTTTCTTAAACGTTGACAACACACCCACTATAAGATCCAGCCATTTCACTTCTAGGTGTTTACATATTCAAGAGGAATAAAATTGTACGTCCACTCACAGACTTAAACATAAATATTCATAGCAGCTTTACTGTAGCCCCAAACTGGAAACAAATGTCCTTTAACAGATGAATGATTAAATAAATCAATTATGGAATAATTGGAATACTATATTAATTTATTATATATTAATATAAAATATATATTTATACTATTATTATAGTGTTATTAGAATACTATTATACTATTAGTATATTAGTATTGATAGGTATTAATACTAATAATTGTATTAATTAATACCAATTACCAATTAATACTAATATAAGTAATATTAGTATTAATAGAATGTTAATACTAATAATTGGAATACTATAAATCAATTATGGAATAATCGGAATACTACAATGGAATACTACTCAGAAATCAAAGGAGTAAACTGTTGATATACGCAACACTATAGACAGATTTCAAAGTAATTATGAGGAAGGAAAGAAGCCAAACAAAAGGAATACCGATGGTAAGTTTCCACTTCTGTAAAATGCAAGCCAGTGGATCGTGTCAAAAACAGATCAGTGACTGTGTGGGGAGTGGTGGGAGGGGGGGCAGTAACGAGGAATTACCAAGGGCACGAGGACGCTTGGAAGGGATGGTCATGTTCATTGTCTCGATGGTATTGAGAGTTTCAGAAGTGTATACAAAGGCTAAAATTCATCAAGTCATACACACCAAATATGTGTAGGTTATTTTATACTATCAATAAAGGTGTTGTGGGTTGGTTTTTTTTTTTTAGATCATGTATAAAACGTGGGGTGGGGTGAAGAATAATAGTGCCTGAATGGCAGGAAGCAAGCAACGTTTGTCTTTTACATTCTGACACCCTGAAATGAGTGGGCGGCCCCGTTAAGTGCCCCCCTGCAGGGTGACATCTGGGCAGCCCTGTTTCCTCCTGGGATGCCTATAGCACACTCCCCTGGCATCCTGGAAGGCTCAGAAACTTGACCATTCCCATTGATCATCTCACATTTGGATTTCCATGAACCGCACAGCTTTGATTTTCCTGTCCGTCCGCGGAGTGAGCAGGACTGGAGACTTGGATGCCTTGTCTTTATGAACGTGTGTTCTGCACGTCCTCTTCTGTCGCCGTGGAGATTTCTGGCTGATTCAGATTTATAAACAGCGAGAAGGTTGAATTAAGCAACAGTGCATAGAACACGAAGCAGTAGGAACCCAGCTCTTGCAGGATATTTCTATAAATGTTCCATGTGCAACAGTGCCATGTGGAGGGAACAGACGCCCAGGATTTTTACTTTGAAGTCGGTTTTTTCATGAAAGGGAATTGATAGGATAGTGCTTGCTGGAGGAGCGAGGGCTGGCTTGGGTCCCCCGGGTCCACTGGGTTTTTCTGCTGCACAAGACATAAATGACTCTCTTAAACCTCAGTCCCCCCATCTATAAAATGGGCATAAGATCTTACAGAGTTACTGTAGGGAATCCGAAAGAAAATAGCTACAAACATGTTTCCTTTAAAATGTTTTCACTGTTCTTCACAAGCGCTAAGTATTTCCAAGTTTGACTTAAGGGAGTGTATTAGTCTGCTCCAGCTGCTGTGGCTACGTACCACAGGCAGGGTGGCTGAGACCACAGAAATTTATTGTCTCACAGATCTGGAGGCCACAAGTCCAAGACTGAGGTGTCGTCAGGATTGGTTTCCTTCTAGGGCCTCTCTCCTTGGCTTGCAGAGGGCCGTCTCCTCGCCCCCCCCCGCCCCCCCCGTCCTCACATGGTTGTCCCTCTTTGTGCGTCCGTGTCCTAAGTGCCTCTTCTTATTAGGACACAAGTCATTTTGGATTAGGGCCCACCCCAATGACCTTGTGTTAACTTAATTGCTTCTTGAAAGGCCCTATCTCCAAATATGGTCACATTTGGAGGTACTGGGGTTAGAGCTTCAACATACGAATTTGGGAGGACACAGTCGAGCCCATAACAGGCAAGACAGGCAGGAGGCTTGAGAATCGGATCACAGCATTTTTTTCAACTCACCGACTGTATCGGAAAATGGACAGTATCAAGTACAGCAGAGCCAGTACAATGGGTCAAAGGTCACGAGCGTCCATGGAAAAAGGCCACCTACCACCATGTATGTGAATTCCATTTCCATTTCGCTGATTTCCATTTCTCTTTTGCTCCCTTTCGTCTTTTCGGTGGAGAACCACCAAAGCAATGCTGGCAAGCAGAAGTAAGTCTGGGACATCATCTATACGGACACTTATTAACCAACTGGCACCGTAGTCCCCGGAGACTTGTCCCTCCCTGGCACCCTCCCCTTCCCGGAGGTGGGCTGGAGTAGGCCGCAGGTGGGGTGACACTGACCCAGGTGGGCAGGGTGGAAACTCGGGGCCAGGGCTGTGAACACTGGCTTCCGGAAACTTGTGTCATGCCCGCCAGGGACTGACTTCATTCTTTTGGTTTTATTTACAACGGGCAGTGAGGGATTTAGGAAGAGGCTGTTCCAGGATGGAATGTTGTCACCCGCGTGGCACCCTGGCACAGCATCTCAGATGAGGTGGGGAGGAAGAGGTCTGGACCAGGACCAAGCAAGGGACCCATCCCGGGCCAGTGCCCCCGGATTGGATCTCAGGTGTAAAACCACTGTTTGGGGCTGACCGGGGAGCGGGGTGTTGGCCTTTTCCGGGACTTGGAGCAAATGCAGTGGGGAGCCCTCAAAGGGAGGGCCCCAAGCAGTGAGGTGACCATGCTGTGAGCCGCAGGAATACACGAGGACGTTTCACCCCCGTGCTGCCCACCCCGCGCCTGCAGAGACTCTGGCCACTGGCACCTGCAGGTCGGCTGAGACACAGGCCTCCTGCTCACCTGGCAGGGACATACCTCATCTGATAACCCAGGCAGGGCCAAGGGCACAGGATACGTGGGTTTGTGGGCGTCTGCATCGGTCAGCTGAGTCAGGATGAGCACCTGTGTCCTCTGGGCACAGCCTTCATCGCCAGGGATAACTTCCTGCCTCACTCATCACAAAGGCCTATAGTCAAGAGTGCTGGAGGTAGGTCTGAGCTCTTCCAGATTACGGTGGACCCCTGCCGGCTTTCACTTCCAAGTTTCTGCGGGTACATCACACAATGAGCTGTTGCCCTTTTCCCTCTAACTCTCCATGTTATTCGTGTCCAGGTGCATGAGCCCCTGAAATTCGTGCAGAGCTCTGTGCCTGTTTTGAGTGTGTTGGTGGGGGTGGCAGTGGCATCTTTCTGGAGAGGAGATTCATCTGGTTCTGCTCAGCCAGGAGAGCCGGCGTGCGCCACAGCGCCAGTGACTCACTCCCGTGTCCCACACACAACAGAACGAACACTAGTTGATGGGGGAAAGTCTGGTCGTTGTCTCAGGAATCAACAGTAGCATCTGTTTCTGAACCTTCATGATTTATATTTGTCACTGAACAACAGAAATGTGTTGTCTCCCAGTTCTGAAGGCTGGAAGGCCAAGATGGAGTTGTCGGTAGGGTTGGTTTCTTCTGAGAGCTGGGAGGGAGAATTTGTTCTCTCTCAGCCTCTCCTAGAAGTCTCCCCATTCCTTGCCTTGTCGATGGCATTCTTCCTGTTTCCTCATATTGCTTTCTCCTGTGTTTCTCCTGGCTTTCGCCTTCTTCCTCTTTTTAAAAAAAAATTTTATTTTTTAAGATTTGTATTTGTTTATTTGAGAGAGAGAGAGAGAGGGAGGGAGGGGAGAGAACCCAAGGTAGGGGGAGGAGCAGAGGGAGAAGCAGACTTGCCGCTGAGCTGGGAGCCTGATGCGGGGTTTGATCCCGGGACTGCAGGATCATGACCTGACCTAAAGGCAGGCACTTAACCGACTGAGCCAACCAGGAGCCCCATGGCTTTCCCCGTCTTAGAAGGAAACCAGTCACACTAGAGTAGGGCCCACGCTACTGATCTCATCTTAAACTGATTATCTATCTCCAAATATGATCATATTCACATGTACGAGCATTTGAGTTCAACATCTTTTGGGGAGACATGGTTTAACCCAGGACAATTCCTGTGTGTGTCACCACCATCATCACATGCTTATTCATGAACTGGGCTGTTGAACGCAGAGGGCCTGAGCTGTCCGGTGCTGTGGGACCTCCCCTGTGGATTCTGAAGATGCTCCTGCCTGGCCCATGGGCGCAGATCCAATCACATGATCTATCATTTGGGACCCCAGACTGACCTGATCTTGAAGATGCCTGGGAGATCTGCTGAAGAAGTCAGGCTCTCCGTGACCTGTCAACAGATGTGACCAGCCTCTGTGAGAAAAATAGCTAGCTATTCCAGAAGAAAGCTGGAAACTCACCTCTCTTCTCATGTTCATGTGCTTTTAGGAATACTATTCCCTCCCTCTACCTGGAACACGCTTCTCTGTGCCTTTTCTGTCTCTGCCCCATACCATTCCGATCTCTTTCAACACTCAGAGCTCACCCAGCCCCCACCCCCCCGTGTAGTTTTTTTTGGGTCCACAAACTGGATGTGACGCTGAGTCTTCACTGGATGGCAGACCTCTTGAATATGTATTTGAACTTGAGCTCATGTCTTTCAGCCTGTCCTAAATTCCAGGCTAGCAGAGAGTAAGTTTGGTGCCTCTGGGACCTCTGCCTCCCCTATGTTGTCTGGTGGGGTGCTCTGAAGCAGAACCACGTCCTGTTAAGTGGGCCTGAAGCTTCTGACGGTGGCCTGGAATTGATTCTGCCATCCTGGGAAACTTACTGCAATCAGCGGAGCGTCCTAACTCTCTGTAGGGCATCACATAGACACTTTGACCAAGAGTTCTTCTTACCTTCCCAACATCCCCAAGGCACACCTGGGGGGCAAGAGTCTCCATCCAACACAGCGAGTTGAGTTGCCTGGTCATACCTCAAAGCCCCACTGTCATATTACCCTTGGGGCCCAGTCCCTAGCATGCTGCAACTTCTGGCAGTGATAGGTACATGCAGGGTCAGGGTCAAAGGCTTCATGGGTCACAGTGTATGGGCACCTTCTTCACCATACTTTACTTTTCAGACAATGGTCTTGTTGGAAGGATGATACAGATGTATTCTCCCAAAGTTACTGGAATTGTCAAGCTTTTTTGCCACTATTTGCTCTGTCCCTTTGCCCAGAATGTCCCTTCCACTCAGTCTGGCAGACAGATCCCTCATCCAAGGACCATCTCATTGTTTCCTCTACAAACAGCCTTTCCTGGTTTCCTTTCATGTCCACCACACACCATCCCCTATGACTTCAGCTGGAGGAATTCTTTCCACCAAGTTCCTGCCCTGCTTCTTGAGAACCTCTGTTAATACAGCAGTGGGGCTTGTCTGTGTGTCTGTTGCCAGCTCGGAGACAGGGACCACAATGATTCACTTCTGTCTCCACCTCCGCAGGCAAATTCTAGTGCTTAGGGCAAATTTTGTTTACTTTAAATAACCCTAGCTCTCCTTTGTCCATGAGGTCTGGTATTTTATTGAAGTACGGGCAGGACTTTGGACCAAATGCAGAGATGTCACAGTGATCAGTGTCAGGGAAGGGGACAACACTCGTAGCCAGAAGCCCTTGGGATGCAGTCTCAGACACATCACTATCAGGAAGCCTGAGGACTCTCCAGGGGCCAGAGCTGGTTGGCCCCACAGATACAAGATCAACCTGAGGTCACACTGACCAGAGAGGACACACAGATGGCAAAATGGAGCAAAAGACATGAAATGGCTCTCGAGTGGTAGTTTCCCAGTACTGGCTCATTTTATTAGTCCTAAAATGCCATTTCTCAAAGAGCTAGAGGTGACTGTAGAATCGAAAATTATCTTTTTTAATGCCTCTTTGGCCAAACAGAACACAGACCACCCAAGAAATCCAGAAATCTGGGGAGGCCTGTGGTAGACAGCCCTTGTCACATACACGTGTCTGGTACTCCCAGGATTATGACTACTACTACTATTATCATTACTACTGTGATTATTATGTTATCATCTCCCACTATCATAACCAGAGCCTGTGAGCAGGGTGTCAAGCTGGGCTCTTGGCATTCGCGTTCATGAACTCTAAGACAGCCCTGCCTGTGAGGACTTACAGTTTCATGGGGGACATGAGCCCTTGCAGGCATGGGGGAGCTCGCCATACCGAGTGGAGTGTTAAAGGACGCCCATGACGATTAGAGAACACTCAGTCTCTGGGAGCCTCTGGTGACCCGCCCCCAGGGCCCTGGCTCCCACTGTACTGGTTGGTTCTACTTTTTTGTTTTTTTAAAAGATTTTATTTATTTGACAGAGTGACACAGCAAGAGAGGAAACCCAAGGAACCACTATACCACTATAGCTGGCCAACTATGGTTGGGAAATACTTCTATATTCCCCCTCTTAGAAGTCAGTGAAGGATCACGTGTGATAGTTGTACTTCTTCTCGCCCTACTCTTACTTTCAGGGAGCCAGTCTAGCCCTCTTCCAAGACAATCCCTCTTACTACCTCTGCAGAGTAAGAAGTCAGTCACATGGTTGCCTACACCCACAGTCAATTAGTCCCAGGCACTCAAGCTGAACCAATCCGTTTCAACCTCCTGACTCTGCATTTTATTTTATTTTTTTTAAGATTTTATTTATTTGACAGACAGAAATCACAAGTAGGCAGAGAGAGAGGAGGAAGCAGGCTCCTTGCTGAGCAGAAAGCCCGATGCGGGGCTCAATCCCAGGACCCCGGGATCATCACCTGAGCTGAAGGCAGAGGCTTTAACCCACTAAGCCACCCAGGCGCCCCCTGACTCTGCATTTTAGATTTAGAAAACTTGACTGACGGGCTTTGGGTCCTGGAGTAATTAAGTAACACAGCCCTGGGGGTGCTGGGGGTAGGCTTCCATGCCGAGGAAACATTTTGGAGCTATTCAAAGTCATGAGCAAGAAGAGAGAATTGGTCCCTAGGGAGAAGAGGAGACTGGAGTAGATTTGCAGTGAAGATTTAGGGCAAGAAACCACATGAGGACAGAGATATCCCAAAGGCAATCCTGAGCTCTCATACCACTACAGAAAACATCAAATTAGAGCGTTGGAAAACACATACCTGTAGCCTACACACATACCCAGGGAAAGAGAGAAAAGACCTGAGAAGACCCTCAGCTTTCATTGGGGACTGATCTCTAAGCTCAGTGCAAGTCTAGCTATGTGTTAAAGGAGTGACCTGATATAGAGCCAAACTGCAAAGACTAGGAGAGGTGATCTTTGTGTTTGTTGTGTTTTTATTTTGGTTTGTTAGCTCCTAATGTCCAAGGAAATCTCTGAAAATACTAGTTGAATGAAACTAAGGAACAGAGAAACTCCAGTGGCCACACATGGCTGGGAATACAGAATCAGAGTCTGCAAAACTAGTTAGGGAGAGTTTCCAAACAAATGGACTACTATAGACTTTAAAATGAAACACAAACAAACAAACAGACCAACCCAAAACAGAAAACCTTAGGGAACTGAGAGAATCTGATTTCCATATTTACTACTTTATATGATTCAAGTGTTTAGATTTCTACAAAAAAATCATAAGGCATAGGAACAGGAACACATGGCCCATGGAAAGGAACAAAATAAGTTGACAGACACCTCAGATAGCCAAGAGTTTTTCATAGTCATGAAAAAGATGAACAGAGTCTCATAGTATCTGATTTCAAAGACGATTACAAAGCTATAGTAATTAAAACAGTGTGGTCATGACACAACAACAGACAGTGAGTGCAGTGGAACAGAGCAGCGAGCCCAGAACTGAACCCTCACACACAGACCCTAAGCTCCCTTGATTACTCACAAGCATGCCAAAACCATTCAATGGCCAAAAGGATGTTTTTCAACAAATGGTGCTGGGAAAAAATGGCTATTCACATGCAAAAGAATGAATTTGGATATTGACCTCAGACCATTTATAAAAATTAGCTCAAAATGGTTAATGGATCTAAATGTATGAATGAGTTAAAACCCCAAAACTCTTTAAAGAAACCAGGGATAAATCTTCATGACTTTGGATTTGGCAATGGATTCTCAGATATATACCAGAAGCACAAGCAACCAAAGAAAAAGAGATTAATTGAATTTCATCAAATTAAAACTTTTTTACATCAAAGGACATTATCAAGAAAGTGGAAAGACAACATACAGAATGGGAAAACATATTTGCAAAACAAGTATCTGATAAAGGTTTGATATCCAGAATATTCCACAACTCAACAACAACAACAACAAAAACAAATAACTTACATTAAAAGAAATGGACAAAGGACTGAATAATTTTTTCCCCAGAGAATAAATATAAAAGGCCAATAAGCATATGAAAAGGTACTCAACTGTTACTAGCCATTAGGAAAATGCAAATCAAAACTGTAATGAAATGCCACTTCATACCTACTAGGATGACTATAATTTAAAAAAAAAAAAGGAAAACAAGTGTTGGCAAGGCCATGGTGAAATTGGGACCCGTGTGCATTACTGGTGTGAATGCAAAATGGTACACTCACTATGGAAAACAGCATGGCGGTTCCTTAAAAAGCTAAGGGTAGAAGTCTACTTCTGGGTATCTATACCTCCAAGAATTGAAAACAGAGACTCAGACAAACTTGTATGCAGGTGGTCATTTTGCAGAGCGGTAGAGAGTTTCTGTTTAGGGTAATGAAGAATCTTCACGAATAGTTAGTGCTGATGGCTGCACAGCACTGTGAATGTAATTGATGCCCCTGGACTGTGCACTTAAAAATGATTAAAATGGTTTCTGTTTCCACATGGAAGGAGCGGGGAAGTCACCTCCCCACCCTAAGAACAAGTTAAACACTGAATGGACGGAAAAAATCAACAACTCTTCTGGATCCATGAAGGGAGGACACAGGGCAAACCATGGCATCCAAGATTGGAAAGACAGCCAGGCGAACAGAGGGAATCTTGGCTTCCAGCCGTAGAGAATGAAAGTAGAAATCTCCACAGTGGGAACCAGTGCCCCAGTGGGGAACCAGAATTGCAGTTGATGAATTACTGGAGGCTCAGTGCTCACAACTCTGAGAGCTAAAAACTCCAGGGGGAGACAGTCCTAGGGGGACCTCCATGGTCTTGTGAAGTTTATCTGCAGTAGAGCTCACAGGGGAATCCCCTGGTTGGGGGGGCAGGCAGGAAACCAACCTGAAATACACCAGAACACTCTGTTCTTTTTTAGGAGCCCTGACCTCAAGGGAAACTAGTTAACCAGAGGCTAACCTACTAGGGTATTAAGCTAGGGTAACTGACCTTGGTAAGGGAAGCATCTAACTGCCCCCAGCTCTAGTTTTGCCCATGGGAAAGGTAAAACACCCAATTCCAGCCCACTTGGGCCACCCTGTCCACCTAACGGTGAGAAAAACACTGAGACGCATGCCTGAGGCTCACAGTCCAGAGTTGCCGCCTCACTAAAGGACAGAGAACAAATTGTAGGACTACAGAGCATCTATCCTCACCTATCCTCACCTATCCACACCTCATCACGACCTTACCAAGAGCCTGTTTGCAGCAGTGGGACATCACGCCTAGCTATAGAGAAAAATAACAAGCCATACCAAAAGGGAAAAACACGATCAGAAGAGACAGAGCAAGCATCAGAACCAAACATGGCAGGGGTGTTGGGATTAAAAATAGTTAAAATGAGGGTACCTGGGTGGCTCAGTTGGTTAAGCAACTGCCTTCGACTCAGGTCATGATCCTGCAGTCCTAGGATCGAGCCCTGCATCGGGCTCCCTGCTTGGCAGGGAGTCTGCTTCTCCCTCTGACCTTTCTCCTCTCTTTCTCTCTCAACTAAATAAATAAATAGAACCTTTAAAAAAATAAAGTGACAAAATTTGTGTTATATGCATTTTAGCACGATAAAAAATTATGAAAAAGCAATCCCACAGATAACCAGTATTATAAACACATTAAATTTATTTATTTTGGGGGGGTCACCTGGGTGGCTCAATGGGTTGAGCCTCTGCCTTTGGCTCAGGTCATGATGTCAGGGTCCTGGGATGGAGCCCCGCATCGGGCTCTCTGCTCAGCAGGGAGCCTGCTTCCCTCCCCCTGCCTGCCTCTCTGCCTGCTTGTGATCTCTCTCTCTCTCTGTCAAATAAATAAATAAATACAATCTTTAAAAAAAATAAAAAAAATAAAAATAATTTTTTTTTATTTTTTTAAAAGATTGTATTTATTTATTTATTTCCGAGAGAGAGAGCATGTGTGAGCAGGATCGGAGGGAGGGGCAGAGGAGAAGCAGACTCCCTGTTAAGAAGGTACCCAACGTGGGGCTCGATCCCAGGACCCCAGGATTATGACTTGAGCCAAAGGCAGACGCTTAACCGACTGAGTCACCCAGACGTCCCAACATATTAAATTCAAAAAGCAAAACCACATGGCCTCTGAGAAAGTGAGTTCTCAGTTCTGGAAAACTTTCAGCTCCTAGTTCCAGTTCCTCACGGGCTCATCACAATTTCTGGCCCTCGGGATCTATAAGACACCCCCATTGCTCAAATTATGTTTGTCTTTCCTCGAGCTTCCTCCCACAGGTTTCTGTTTCTATAACCAAATGATCCCTGATTTGGAGTGACTTCCTTTAATCTGGCCCTCTCTGTATGCATTTGTCCCCAGGGTTCCTGATACCCGCTAACATTCAGTGGCTCCATGGAAACATTTTTAGGGAAGGACAGGGACTGCCTGATTGTGTATAATGTTTCAAGACACAGCTTATCATCAGAGTGTTGTAGAATGTAGAATACATCTCTAGGAAGTTGTTAAAAAGCTTTTTAAAACTAATTAACTTTACAAATTAACTGTAAATTATACATTATAATTTCTTTTAGAGCTACAAAACTCTTGGAGTATTGAATTCTGGGCTTATGTCTGTAGACTTTTTTTTTCTTTACCAGCTGTGTACAGTCCTTCATTTTATTTCGAGCTTTCTCAGAAATCAGCTTAATTCTATGCACCAGATATGGTCCACCCTCAAGCACCGTTCATGCAGCAATTTTTACAACATGAAACCTTCTTTAATGTAATTTGTTTAATTTAATTTCCTTGATTGATGTGCTGCCCACCCCAAGCCAGAATGTAAGCCTCGTGAGGCCAGGAGCCCTGTAATCTCATTCACCTTGATATTATTCCCAGCTCCTCGGCACTGGGGACTCAAGAAATACCTGTGGCATGAGGGAATGACACCTTCCTGGCCCTCCTATCACTTTTCCTGAGGTCTACCAACCTGCAAACCCTCCAAGGTAGTTCCCAGACTACAGATGCAGACCTGTGGCTACGTTCTTCGTTTCTTTCCTTCCTTTTTCTCCAAGGATTTTTTTTTTAATTTGTTTGAAAGAGGGAGAACATGAGAGGGACAGAGAGAGATCATGATCAGGGGGTAAGGATAGAAGGAGAAGCAGGCTCCCCACTGAGTGAGGAGCCCCACACAGGGCTCCATCCCAAGACCCTGGGATCATGTCCCCAACCATAGGCAGGCGCTTAACTGACTAAACCACCCAGGTGCCCCTGGGGCCACACTTTTTCTCTCCGTCTTTGAACCACTTGGTCCCGCATGTCCCAGGCCACCTCTTACATTTAGGCCATTCGGCAAGTAGCTCCTCTTGTTCTCCTTCTGAGAAACCACGCTCTGCTCTGAGGTGGTGATCAAATCTCTGCCAGCCGGGGTTGAGAACTTGTCGTACCCTGGGGGATGAGGAGAGCGCCATGGCTCCCTGCTCCACCTGGTGACACACTTGGCACTGGGAAGGGCATCCAATATGGTGCAGATGCAGGGGGCAGGTGAGGGAAGGAGAGCGACACGCCTGCGTACCGGAGTGGCCTCCACTGAACAGGACAGAGTCCGGAGAAGGGAGGTGCCTGCTAAGACTCCATTTGCGGGGAAAACGCCATTTAGCTAGGAGCGAGGGCCCGGCACGCGGCGGTGAGGCCTGGCGGCCGTGGTGTATACCCGCCGACACCCTCTCCTTCTGTGACGTGTCCAACAGCGGAGTCTCATTACACGGACGGATTCTGGACGGAGGAAAAGGCAGGCGCGTGGCACCGTGCCCCTCGACGGTGCTTCACCAAGTGGCCATCCCCGCGGGTGGCTGCCGCGGTGGGAGGGTCACACCCAGCTCGCCCCCACGGTGCTGCACCAACGGCCACGGCTCTGCCACAGGAGAGGGCCGCGTCCACGAAGGCGGTGGACAGGAAGGGAGTGGAGGCGGCCGACAAGACACAGGGCAGGTGGAAGCTCGCACAGGAGCTGGTCCCCAGAAGGTCCCTCTGCTTCCCTTGCAGACAAGCCTCTACATCAAAGCTGCGTTTCCCCCGATGTTGTCCCAGGGATGTTTAGCTTGTCATAGTCTCCTGACGGTTTAAAGAAGAAAGGAGGTTTGGGAAGCCAGGGTTTATGATTTCTGGAGAGGGAGAACCCCAAGGGCAGCGTCTTGATTGAGCCTGGAGGAGGTCACTGACTTCCGGTCAGCCCCCAGAGGCTTCCCTCCCTGTGGCTTCCAGACGACTACACTGAGTAGACATTGTGGTCAGCTTGGCCAGGGTCTTGGTCTGCTTTCTGAGAAGTGCCCCCTGGTGACTGTAGCGCCCTGGGGAGGGGTCCCAACGTCCATGAAATGAGGGGTGTTGTGGAGGTGGGAGGCAGCCCCCAAACCCCTGTGCCCTTCCTGCCTGATTGGGGAGGACAGCCACTCCATTATCTGCTGCTGGGTGGGGTGGGACCACAGCCCCTCTGTATCTCCGACTCAGAGGCTGGGGCTCCACCTTCACCTTGGACTTGTTGTGACTCTTAAGAGGAAGGGAGTAAAGTTTCTACGCTGCTCTGTCCCCACTTGCCCACTCCTAGCTGGCCTACCCTCTTTGTATGAGCTACACGATGCACAACTCAGGCCTTGCAGCAGGAATCCCTGCTTGCTGTGATCTCCAGGGCTGGAAGGAACCATCCGAACTCCGTTGGTTGTGTTAGGATAATGACGATAATGACTTCCCACCCTAATTTGTTTGGGTGATGCTCACACCTGTCGGGTGATGCTCACACCTGTCCAGTTGATACTCACACCTGTCCGTGTGATAGTCACACCTGTCTGGGTGATTCTCAGCTGGCTGGGTGATGCTCACAGGTGTCTCCTATGCACTGATCCCTTCCCTACCAGCAGGGACAGGCGCGTCGAAATTGTGTGGAGAAATGCCAATAACATACGAAAGCCTAATTAGAGTGAATGACTTAAAATTCTTGGGTATTAATTATTGAACACTAGGTTTGGTGCTAAGTGCTTCTCATGCATTATTTCGTTCACTTCTCCTAGTAATCCTCGGGAGGGAAGAAATGCCATTACCTTCACTCTGCAAGAGGAAGAGGTGGCTGGGTGACGTCAGATCCTTTGCTTATCAGTGGTGGAGGCAGAACGCCAGCCCAGGGCAGACAGACTCCAGAGCCTCAAACCGGTTATTGGGTTCTTTTATTGAAGGACAAGTTTCATCTTAGGAAACCCCATTTCCTTGTTTTCAATCAGACAAATCCCTGTGGACAGAGCAGAGACAGCATGTCCGTAGCCAGCTCCGGGAATGCTCGAGGGTGATCTATGGCTCCGGTTGAGGACGCCTGCCTTGCTCCTTCCTTCCTCAGCCCTCCTCTGTGCAAAGCACTTTCCTCTACTTGCAGGCATTGGTGAGATGCCAAAACTTGGCCCATAAGACCTCAGGATGCTCGATGGAAAAGCCAGGGTAAACATAGATGGTTCTGATGAAGGTGCTGGGGGAGCAGGAAGGGTACCCTGAAACTTCATGTGCATAGCGGAAGGGAGGCTGGAGATTCAGATAATCCGTGAGATCCTGTGATATCCCAGCTAGACAATTGGGAAGGAGTCCTGAGGGAACATTCCAGGTGGAGTTCCACACACAGACAGAGCTTCAGAAGCAGGATTAAAGCCTCTTCAGTCTGGAATGATTTTCTTAAAAAGCAGTTGCTTATGTTAACTGATTTGAAGTCCTGGACTCATCCATGCTTGTCCTTTTCCTGGGTACACACGCACGGCTGCTCTCAGGGGGATTTTAGAGAAGGGGCTCTTCTCCTGCTTTAGTAATTCATATTTTGGAATATGGTAAAAATCTGTCATTTGAAAATTTAGGGCTGTGACTGAAATCTGCAACATCTTCCTGGAGTGCAGGCCAAGTTGAATTGAAACAAGGCTTCCATGATTTCTCAGCTGCAGTTCTCAAAGCTCACCCTGGTGCCTTTCAAGAAGGACCCCCGGGCACTGGAGAGGCAGAGGGTGTGCCGTCCGTCTCTTCGTAGAGCCCAGTGATTGCCCCCCAGAGAGACCTTGCTGCCATTTCCCCCAGCATGGGCTCATCATTTTTAATGTTAGATGAATAAATAATGATGAGGGGTACATAACATGTTGAGGGGTCATTAATTATTGCTGAAAGTATGAGGGATTCTGGGGGAAACAAACAGCAAAGCACACAGATAGGGAGTAAAGATCCTCAAAATCACCACGATCACAATGAAGATGACATAAGTAGATGATGATGGGATGTTTGAAATTACTTTTTGCCGTGTTGCATTTCTTTCTTTCTCTCTCTTTTTTAAAGATTTTATTTATTTATTTGAGAGAGAGAGAGCACGCACAAGCAGGGGGAGCAGCGGGCAGAGGGAGAAGTAGGCTTCTGCCGAGCAAGGAGCCCGATGCGGGACTCCATCCCAGGACCCTGGGATCATGGCAGGAGCTGAAGGCAGACACTTAACCGACTGTGCCTCCCTGGGCATCCCAACCTATTGCATTTCTAAAGTTCTCGTTCTGCCTTTGGTGTTTTTTGTGTGAGAGCAATCTTGAGGGTTGAGGCAGTGGTAACCCAGCCTTGTATTTGGAGAAAAAACTCATTCTCTTGTATTGTCTGATTTATTCCCTGCACACAGGTCAGTCTCAGTGTAAAAGAGATTTGAAGTGTTTCTAAGAACAGTCCTCCCCTCAGGGAACCCAGGGAAGGCTCTCAGAGGATGTTTTAATCCTGCTCTTGCGTTTTGATTCTCTTAAAGTACACTACTGCTGAAGAGGGCCAAATAACGGTGATTAACAGTCACCAAGGTACGTTACCAGGTGTTCCGGTTTCCCTTCTAGACAGTTTGGATTGCACGCCATATGCCCCTTTTGAAGTCAGGCCATGTGATTTCTTTTGGCCGATACAGTGCGTGATGTGTGTCACTTCTAGTCTGCGGTCTTATGAACAGCATGGGATTTGCTGTAGACTTCTCCTGCTTTGGCAGTCATGGAAAGGTATGTCGAGATGGAGCCTCCATCGTCTTCAGTCCCCGAGCTGGGACAGTGACTGGAGCCCCTCCCCAAGCCCATGTTACAGCAAGCATGGGAAAGCTTTAGAGCAATAAGCCACTCAGATTTGAGGGTGGTTTATTTCAACAGCCCATCTGGACTGAAGCAACTTCAGGAACAGTGACTGTGTAAATCCAGGCATGGGACCTGCCCTGCTGCTTGCTAATAATAGGATGATTTTTAAAATATGTTCCCAAATTCCTCTATACTCATCGCTCAAAAGGTAGAGCTCAGTTTTCTTTCTCTGGGTATGTAGTGGACTCCATGACTTGCTCTAATTAATGGGAACAAGGCTGATGCCATAACGTAAGGGGGCTTTGGGCTTCCTCTTGGTTCTCTCCAGGTTCATTTGCTCTGGGGAAAGCCACTGACATGCAGGCCATCCATGGAGAGAGCTCATGAGGTGAGAAACTGAGGCCTCCCGCCACCATCCATGTGAACGTGCCATCTTGGAAAAGCTCCTCCAGCTCTGGTCCAAACTTGAGATGAAGCAGCCCTCGCCAGCATCTTGGTTGCAATGCGATGAGAGACCGTGCGCTAAGCCATCCCCAAATTCTTGACCCAAAGAAGCTGTGAGATAATGAGTGTTTATTATATAAGCTACTAAGTATTGGGGTAATTTGTCATGCAGCAACAGATAACGAGCAGAGCAGGAATAGACCCCAACACTTAGGAATTAAAATATTTACTTCCGGCGGTGCTGACACTACATTTTGAGGTCTTCATGACCCATAATCTTCCCCATAATCTCCGTATGTCTCAAAGCTGGTCCAAATAAACATGGAATACAGTTTAAAAAGCAGTGAACTTGCCAGGCAATCACTGCTTCTAGGCAAATCCCTTCATGCCCTTGCCCAACCTGATGGGTGACCCTAATTTCCTCCTCTGTAGCAATTCAAGCGTTGCCACCAATCACTTAAAAATTCGGATTCCCAAGTAATTATGGGACTATCTCTAACGTTTCCCCTTCACCTCAGCACAAAGTAGTTTCTTAAACACAGTGGTTGTTGTGGGTCATGGGAAGATCATCTTGATGACAGGTAAACTCTATTTCTGTATTTATTTGATCAGTTGTTAAGCTCCAGTGAGACGCAAAATAGTTTTTCAAGCAAACAGCAAGTCTTAGTAAGCACCTACGGTCAGTTCGAGACCAGAGCTGGGGGAGGCCTGAATGTGGTACGAGCCCAGCGTTTGCCCACCAGGAGCTTAAGATGTTGTTGGAGAGACCAGGCCCACGTGAGACCAACCAAAGCATGCATGATGAAATTCAAGGGGTAAATAGTGTGGTAAGAACTTGGCCTACGGTAATGGTCACACTTGCTCCCTGCAGACGGGGTATATTCTCAAGCCTGAGCAGGACTGCCCTGGCCTGTGGTTTTATTCCCGGGAGGTGGGAGAGGTGGCTGCTTGGAAAGCACAGGGCCCAAGCAGGGCAGAGAGAGTCCCCCTTTCTCTCAAAGTGAGAGACTTTGGAAGGACTTTGGACAAGGATGGCCTAGATGACCACTGACATTTATTCCAATCTAAGATTCCATGTTTCGGAGACTCTTTCACATCTGATTTATTATATACATTATTTTATATCCTCTTTCACATTTTAGAGTTTCTTTTTGTGTTAGTACTACTACTAGGAGCTCTTATTTACTCAGCTATTTGCCATGGGCCAGAGTATACAGACTGCTTCATACACAGAATCTGAATCTTTATGATAACAGAATAAAGGAAGGCACAATGATCTTCATCTTATGAAGGAGAAATCCAAACTCCAAAAGTTTAAGTCACTTGGTTAGGTCCCAGAGCTTGGATGTGGCAAGAACAAGACTTGAGTCTGCTCTCCAGGTAACCAAATCTGCCCTTCTCAGCGCTAACAGCCGGCGATAGCGGTTTTCTTTGCCTCACCTCGTCCCACAACTCAAGCTCTCTCTGCTGTGGAAGCGGCAGGAGAACTTCAGAGAAGGAACAAGCACTTCTCCATCAGGACCCCAGGGAGAAAGGGCCACCTGATCCTCTCAGTCAAGGCAGGACCACACTTGGGTGCTGGTCTCAGCAGTGTCAGGATCTCTGGGAATGATCCCCCTTCTAGAAACTGGAGATCGGCTTGTGTGCTGTGCAGGTGACCTTTAGCTGACTCGCCCCAAATGCATTGCCACGTTAAGTCTGGAGTTCTGTTCCTTAGTTCCTTCATTTGACAACCTGCCCCTTAGCCCAGCTTCCTCAGTGGCCTGGAGAGCAAAAATGGGCATATGTCTCCAGTGTGGAGAGGAGGGCTTTGTTTAGGTCCCACTGGGCAGCGGGAACTGAGAAGTCATTGCATTCTGGGCTTGGGGGAAGTTCTGAAAGCTGCTTTCATGTAAACAATAGGATCCAACAGAGAATGAATTTCTGGTCCATTATCCATGACTTCAGTTGACGTCCTAAAACATGAGGCCAAAGACCCGAGCAGTACAATAATCCCCAAGGAATGCGCTGCCCAGAATCTCTTATTGCACTTACAAAAAGGAATTTGTAACCAAGACTGGGAGGAGAACCAAGGCCAGACCCTGTGCTGGGAAGAGCGCAGTGTTATTGCGAATCAGCATCAATAATGAAAGCTCTGTACGGCCGTCCTTATGGGAAGTCATCGAGTGATTCCACTGGCAGTCGGCAAGAGAGGGCCAGCCCCCGCTGCCTCGCTCCCTCCCGCAGAGACAGGAGGACAATTTGTTTGACTAGAATGACTCTCTTTACTCCCATCTCCCTCCTTCCACAGAGACCTGCTTCTCTGCCTTTGAGCTAGAATCTGTTTCGATCTGTCTATAGAAGGAAATCTCTGGTGGATGCTGGCTCTTTGAATTCACGCACTGCTTAAGCTAGGGAGAAAGAAAGGACAGAAATCCCTCCCCAGATCTGATGTTTCAGGATATGTGTGTTTGCCTCTATTTCTCTTCTTAGAATTCCAGGTTTAGTATCCACTAACGACAACCTGGTCCTACTGGGGATCACTAAAGGTTTGTGGAGGGGAGGGGCTAGGAGATAGGAAAGAGATTTGAAAGCAGGTGGGGGGAGGAAAAAGATTCCTACAATGCAGTTTAGGGATGAAGATAGGAAACAGCACAGGAGGGTCCGCCTAAGCAGACCAGGAGTGAACAGGCTTGGTTGGGCTCTGTGGTGGAGAGATCACACGGAACGCTCAAGCTGGACAGCCCTGCGCCCTGGGAGCGACCCTGAGGATACCCTCACCTCTGCTTAGAAGGTTGGGTAACAGGTCAAGCTCATCAGACACTGGCACCGTGGGGGTCTTTGAATAGGGAAAAAGAATGAAAAGAGAGAGAGAATGAGGGGGAGAGATGAAGAGAGGAAGGAAGTAATCTCCTAAAGTGAAATTATCCAGAGCAAGAAAAAAACCAATATATAGACGTGCTGAAATTTTTTTAAAAAGAAGAGACTAAAGATTAAAAAAAATGTTTTACTTATGTATTTTAGAAAGAGCATGCATACTTGTGAGGCAGAGAAAGAAAGAGAGGCAGAGAGAATTTAAAGGAGACTACACGCTGAGGCAAAGCCCTACGTGGGGCCTGATCCCACCACCCTAAGATCATGACTTGAGCTGAAATCAAGAGTCTGGTGCCTAACCACCTGAGCCACCAAGTTGCCCCAAGGCTGAAAATTTTTAGCAAGTAAAACATGATAAATGGAAAAAAGATAAGTGGAAATTAATTATAAAGCTTTATAATAATTTAAAGTATATAAAACATTATTGGTAGCCTCCTCTGTGTGTGTGTGCATGCGTGTGTGCATGTGTGTGTTAATTTCAGTGAATGCTGAAAAAGAAAACACACTTACTTTCTGTTTCAGGCTCACACCCCCCTGCATCAGGAGCTCCCAGGTGGCAGGTGCTGAGAACAGTGAGCTGGAAAAGCCCGGGTCCCTGTCTTCAGTGGGCCACAGGCCAGTGAGACAAGAGAGGGGCGTGATGTGGTATGAGGACCAAGAGTGATGCTCAAGTTATGTGGGAACCCAGAGACCTTTCTCTTAAGCTGCCACTGTGTTTCCATGGAGTTTCCCCTCAATTTCCCACCTTTCAGGTGTGTGAGGTGTCGTCTGGAGGATTTTCAGGATGCCTCATGACATCTCACAGGTGCAAGCTGATCTTGGCTCTCCAAGCAGAACTGAGCAGGCCGGGTAGCTCAGGGCATATGGATGGTATTTTGTGGAAGGAGGAGCTTTGTCGTTTCACTGAAGACGTGGAGCTCTCACAAAAGATTTCAGAGGATGCCTGAACCCTTTCATGAGATGGGGATGCCCTTGAATTTCATGGGATGCCTTTATCCCTCTGCTTGTGGACCCCATGTGGCTGGTCCAGTGGTGGGATCAACGATCTGGAGAGGTAACTCCAAATCATGACCAGATGGGCCTCAAAGGAAGAAGTAAGAGGTCAGGCTCAGCGAGAAAATGAGTGTTTATGGAGCATGGGAAATTCATCAGGAACTTTCACATGTACTTTTATCTCTTTTAATCCCATTAGAAGGTCAATTAGGCAGGATGGAGTTAGGATGGGGCAAATATCCACCCATGCTCTTGACTTTGAGGCCTGTGTTCTTTTAGGACATCAGGCACTTTTCAAACCCCTGAGAGGCCATAGGCATATCCTCAGGGAGTCTGTTGTAAGAATGTACCCAGGATTTGTTTCTCTTGGGTATGGTAAGACACGCAGATGTGGAAATGATTCCTGAAAGAAGCTTTTATGCTCACATTAACTGGGAGGCCGGCCATGCAGGGCCACGAGAAGAAGCACCAGCATCGGACAGATAGGCAGAGGCCAGGAGGGATGTAGGCAAGAGACTCTGCTGTGATCTTCACGGGAAGGAACAGGTGTCTCAGGGTTACCACGTTCAGGGCTGGTTAGCTGAGTAAGGTTCAGTGAGCTCGGGGGCCCTGCGGCTGTCCCTAGCTGCCAGATCCTGGCCCTGGGTGCTCCGGGCAGGGCTATAGTGGCCCAGAGCATGTGAGAGTGTCACAGAGGAGCTGACTGGCACGTGGGCTCTGGACTGGCTGGCTTGCACTCGAAAAACTCCCTCTTGGGTAATTTGTTCACTCCTGTCTCTAGGAATTGGCTAACCGTGGGTGGGGCAGTCCCTCCAGGGTTAGCAAGATCCCTGATGTGAGGGCATCTAAACACAGAAAATAAGAAATTCTAGTTAATAAGGGGTCCAACCATTCTCAATGAAAATGTTAAAGTTATACTTTAATTTCAAAGATAAACTTTATATATGTATGTAGATATTTATATATGTATGTAGGCATCTCTATTTTTTTCTTCTTCTGGATCATCGGGGTGACAAAAGTGAACACTGCCACAGAAACTATATTTCTAAGCCTTAGCCCCCCTGGTGAGACGTATCGATCCCCCGTTTATCACAAAATGACAGAAGGAGCTCTAAGAAGACCTGTTGGAGGCCCAGTGACCTCCCCCCAGGCTCTGCAGATAGGAAGTGGGCAGTAATTCATGCCATGAGAATGGGGGGTGGAGGAGCACTGAGGCAGAACATGGCAGGGTGGGCATACCGAATGGAAAGACAGCCTACAAGGCTGAGGCCATATTCAGGCGTAGAAAATCTAGTGTCTTCAAAACAATATCTGACGTATTAGCATTACTGGGTCTAGCTTTATAGGCATTTTTTGTCTTAGAGCTTTTTAACTATTCCTATATCTGCGAGGTTTTGTGGTTGCCTAAGAGCTACAGACAGAATGTAAACCCAGCTTTACGTGTGTACTTTGTAAATAAAACACACACATAAAAAATGTAAAGACAAAACGAATCAACATCACAGAACTGTCAGAATTTCTTTTCAGACTTATAACAAAAATCCCTGGGGGGTTCCTCAGTTTGGATCTCACTTGATCACAGGTCCCCCGTGAGGCCTGCGGAGTTCTCCTCTGGGGGGTGCTGGCTCAGTGAAAACACAGCCAGTCCCGAGCCCACAGAGCAGCCTGGGCGGGGGACATGCACAGACGCACGCTTGACTTTCTCCTGTGTGTGGCAGGCGACCGTCCAGGGGTGGCTCCAAACAGTCAATGGGACAAAGAGTATTGTGGTAAAATACACAAAGCACAGTATTTACCATTTTAACTGTTCATGAATGCAAACGAACACTTCAACATTGTTGTGTAAAAATCACCCCTACCTATGCTCAAAACTTTCCACACCTCTAACACAAGTCTGTACCCATTACGCTCTCCCCACCCCTAGCCCCCAGCTTCTGGTGACCTCTCTTCTTCCCATGTCTACAAATGTGCCTGTGAAAGGTACCCCATATAAGTGGAAACATGCAGTATTTGTCTGTGTCTGACTTATTTCACTCTGTATAATGTCCACGATGTTTCTCCATGTTGTAGCATGTGTCGGAATGTCATTCCTATTTAAGGCTAAATAATAGTCCGTGTTTCCTTCCGACACTTCCGGTCACCAAAGGGGCAGAGGTTTTTCCCCACGCCAAGCAGTTCTCCGTGACACCAATTGGGTGTCCTACAATTTAACTCAATTCTGACACTACACGGAGATATTGTCAGATCCCAGAGGTCGAGGGCTCGGTCCCACAAGACCGCCCTCACTTCAGATGCCTATTGCAAGTACTGGGTTCCCAGGTTACCCACAATTCCTTTCTTACTTGGCTACAATTTGAAGGTTTCCATGAACCCCTCCTTAGGTTTGATTAACTTTCTAGAGTGGCTCACAGAATTCAAGGAAACACTTACTTACATTTACCAATTTATTAAAAGATATGATCAACGATCTCGGTGAATGGCCAGAAGACGAGATATAGAGGGTGAGGTCTGGGAGGCCCCCAAGAGCAGGAGGTTCTGTCCTGTGGAGTTGGGGTGTGTCACTTCCCAGGGTGGGACTGTTCACCAGCCTGGAAGCTCCTCGAATCCTCTACTAGTTAGGATTCTATGGAGGTTTCCTCACATAGGTGTGATCAATCATTAGCGCCATTCCTGGTCCCTCTCCCCTCTCCAGACAATGGGTAGGGGTTGGGCTAAAAATGTTCAAGCTTCTAATTATGGCTCAGTCTTTCTGGTGACCGCCTTCCATTTGGTAGCTGTCCAGGAGCCCACCCAGAGTTACCTCATTAGAACAAAAGATGCTCCTAATGCTCCTATCACTTAGGAAATTATAAGGGTTTTAGGAGTTCTGTGCTAGGAACTGGGGGACAGAGACTAATATATAAATATATATATATTCTATTATCTCACAGTCCCACATTTTGTTTTTTTTTGTTCATCTGTCAATGAACAAACCTTTCCTCCTTTCAGTCATTGTGAAGAATGCTGAGGCGAACGTGGGTGGGCGAGTGTCTGTTTGGGTCCCTGACTGCCATTTTTTTGCACACACAGGCAGAAGTGGAACTGCTGAGTCTTATGGCAATACTATGCTCAACCATTTAAGAAACAGCCAAACTGTTTTCACAACATTTCACCGTTTAATATCCCCACCAGCCATAAATGAGTGTTCCAATTTCTCTATCTCCTTACCAACACTTTTGTTTGTTTTTTCAATTAGAGCCATCCTAATGGCTATGAAGTGGTATCTCATTATGGCCTTGATTTGCTTTTCCCTAATGACTAATCATATTGGGTATTTTTCTTGTGCTGATTGCCTTCTGTGTGTTTTCTTTGAAGAAATCTCTGTTTTAGTCCTCTGTGCACCAGACATTGTTTTGCCTTCTCCCAAATGGTCCTTCATCCTCTTTGGTAACAGAACCCTAGCCTTGTTTGGGCCTCCCGCTCTGGGAAGGTGACCTAGGGAAGCTAGGTCCCTAGCTCAGGGCAAATCCTAAAATCTAGTCTACAAGCCAGTCACAGCGCGCCATTCACATCATTCACATCACATTCACATCAGCCACATTCACATCAGCCACAGCTGATGGTTTCGGGACGGGCAAATTCTGGCCAAGGAGACACGAGAGGAAGTTTCCTGGGGTTGGGTGGGGGACTTCTGAGAAAGATTTTTGCACAACTGAAAAGCGCACAAGAAAAAGGCGGTCCTTTCACTTCTGGATGCTGTTTGGAATGAGACGCCTGGAACCCTGCAGGCACCCTAACCACCATGAGAGAGGGTGTCCTGGAGAAGGTAGCAGAACAGGAAGAGGAAGACCCCTGGCCCCCAGAGATGTTGCTGACTTGCCAGATTAGCCAAACTCAGAGCTGCCCCACCTTCTTTGGGATATCTTGTCATATGAGATCATACATCCCTAACTGATGAGGACATTGGAGTCAGGGTTTTCTGTTTCTTGCAGGCACAAACATTAATTTAGTCACCAAATACTTATGCACCAACTGTCGTTTAATCTTTGCTAGAACTCTAAGAGCTCACAGTCTGCTGTAGAAGATGAGCAGAAGTGACATAAACTTTACATAACTAAGTATCAAAGGAAATCCACAGATAGTTCAGAGGGAGGAGTGAGACTGGGGGGTCCGGGTTGAAGTGGAGGTCACACCCGGAGGTCACATCATGACCTTGGAGGCACACAGGATGGGAAGAAGGGGAAGGCAAGGGAAGGGAAGGGCTTTTTTCCCACCCTCCCTTGGTGACTTTTCCTCCTGAAAGAAAAAGAGAAAATGCACGTCTGCCAAGGCTGGAAGGAGGAACGTCTGAGAGCGATTGAAAACAATCCTCTCCAGGCAAAGATCCGTTTGAAAATTTCACCCTCCCTGCCTTCCTTCAAACACAAACCGTTTTTAGAAACGGTTTAGAAAATATTCTAGAACATTTTTTGCAAACTGTTTTCATCAATTGGGGGTTGCTATCTCACCTAAAAGGAATGTGGGTTTATTCAGTTCAGAGGTTTCAAATGTGATAGGAGGAAGGCATACACTTCATATGCTTATTAGATTACTTTCATTTGTGAACTGCTTATTCAGAGTTTTGCCTATTTTTCTACCGGGATCCATAGGATCTCTCCTTTTCACATTGATCTGTAGGAGTTCTTGATATGTTCTATTTTTTTTAAAGATTTTATTTATTTATTTGACAGGGAGAGAGAGTTCACAAGTAGGCAAAGAGGCAGGCAGAGAGAGAGGGGGAAGCAGGCTCCCTGCTGAGCAGAGAGCCCGATGCGGGGCTCGATCCCAGGACCCTGGGATCAGGACCTGAGCCGAAGGCAGAGTCTCAACCCACTGAGCCACCTAGGCGCCCCTTGACATGTTCTTGACATGTTCTTGACACGAGCTTTTTATTACATGTTTATTACATGTTTTTATTACATGTTTCAAATATCTTCTTTATTTTTTATGGTATATTTTGATGAACAGAAGTCATAAATGTTAATATAGTCCAATATATAAATCTTTTCCTCTGTAGTTAGTAGTTTTCTTTGCTTGTTTGTTCTTCTTGACCTCAGAATCATGGAAACATTCTTCAATGTTATTCTATAAGCCTGATTACATACCTTTTACCTGTTGATCTATAATCCGGCTGATACTACTTTCTATGTGGAATATAGATCAAGTTTATTATTGGGGGATATTCAAATGGATATCTACTTGACCCAGCATTACATATTTTTATAAAAATCCTTTCCCCATTAAAAAAAATTTAAAATTTAAAATATTTAAAATTAAAAAAATCATTTCCCCATTGTTTCATGTGCCACTTCTATCATTAGTCACGTGTCCCTGAATATGGTTCTAATATCTAGGCTCTCTGCATATTCTTATTGCTATCCTGCTCTGTCTTACTGGCCCATTGTGATAAGTCTGAGTATCTAGCTGTGTTTGTTCTATAACTTTCTTCCTTTTTAAGTTTCTTTTAGCAATTCTTAGCTCTTGACATTTCAATATAAATAATAGAATCTGCTTATAAGTTTCTACTACCAATGCTCTCAGGACACTGATCAGATTTTCATTAAATCTGTATAAACCACTTTGGAAAGAATCATCAACTCCAAATATTTGACCTTTCAACTCACAAATGTGGTATATTGTTTCATTTGTTTAGGTTTTTAGTTTCTCTCAGGAATGTTTTACAGTTTACTGTGTAGAAGATTTATGCATCTTTGTTAGATGTATTGCTAGCTATTTGATCTAAATGAAAAATTTTTTACTTCATTTAATAACTGATATTATGAAGAAATATAATTGACTTTTGTGTATTAACCTTGTATCCAGAAACCTTGCTAAATTTATTGATTATATCTAATAATTGATATATCAATCCTTTTGGATTTTCTTTGTATAATATCATGTCATTTGGGAATAATGACAGTTTTATTTCTTTCATTCTAACTTATATACATTTTATTCCTGTGTGTTCCTTATATGCTTTATCTCACTAGCTCCAGCATCTCCAGCTGGAGATGTGATCTCCAGCATCACATTTAACAGAAATTCAGATAGTACGCAAATGTATCTCATTCTTGATCTCAGAAGGTAAAAACTTAATTTTAATGTAACATTTGCTATACTTTAATCAGATAAAGAAAATTTCATTCTATTGCTAGTTTAAGGTCTTTTTAAAAAAATCATGAATAAGTCTTGAATTTTATAAAATATTTTTTCTTGTTCTATGGAGATGATTATATGATTTTTTTCCTTCATTAGTTATTAATTAATACATTGAACTGGTTAATGCGATTAATTATCTTAATTGATTTTCAAATGTCAGACTAACCTTGAAACTTGATCTTGATAGATTATTTTTTATGTATATAGCTGGGTTCAGTTTGCTAAGATTTTGTGTAGTGTTTTTGACTCTTCGTTCACGAGAAAATGATGGGTAGCTTTCCTTCTCGCAGTTAGAACAGGGAGGACCTTGCCAATCCAGTCGGGGATACAGCTGGTTCAAAGATGGCTGCCCGGCTTCCGAGGGTCACTAATTTCCAGTTCAGTCTTTCCTGCCTCGCTGCCATCTTGGGATTCCACTTACACCAAGAATGTCTTGCAGGCACCCTGCGCCTTGATATGTCCTTTTTCAATTTCTGTCCCCCTGTCTTGTGGAAGTACCCCACGATATGCTGAGCTTCTCAGCCTGTTTCCTTCTGGAACTGGCGGGGGCCTCGCAGAGCCTGTGAGCCTAGGCGCTGGCCTCACCTCTCTCGAGTCTTCCTCACTTTCACCGTGTTGGTGGCTCAGACATGGCTTGTTTTTATGTCTATTTTGTCCAGCTCTTCCAATTCTTCTCAATGGAAAAATTGGCCCAAACAATGGTCAGTCATTACCCTCATTTCCTTTTAATCCCAGACCCCCACTTCCTCTAGACCTCAGCCCTTCCCACCCAGACTGGTGGGGCCTGCCTGCTGTTGGGCTGTGTCCCTGCCCCATCCTCTACACCACTGATGGACTGCTCTGTGTAAAGCATGGCCTTGCACATGTCACCCTCCCACTTATAAGGCTGCCATGATTTCCAGAAGCCTGCAGGATAAAGCCTTCTGTCCAAGCCCCAACCTCAAAAACTTTGAACAGATGGTCCCCCCATGCCCCAGGGTTGCCACCCCCTCATCCTCCTTTCCATGTTTCCCCTAAGCCACCCTCCATGCTAGTTCATGGGCTTACTCACTGTTTTCAGAGTGCATTAAATGTGTTTCTGTCTCTGAGCCTTTCCTCTTGGCTCTCCTGCCTAGAAACACTCCTTCTCATTCTTATGGTTGCCCTGGTTCTGCCTTTCCTCTGTGGTTGATTCAAGTCCCCTCACCTATGAAGTTGTCCTGACTTCCATACACTGGGACTCTCTCCATCCCAAGGGTGTCTGCAATGCTTTTTTGCCTTTCAGATGGTAAAACAGCAAGTCTGTGTCTTTCGTTGATTTATCTGTGTATTGATCCAAACCAGGTGGGTGATCTTCAGAGAAGTCAATCCTTCGACCCTTTTGTAGGCCTGATAGCTGGCACAGAGAGAAGCTCAGTGGTCGTAGATGCTTTGTGTGATGACAACCATGGTTCGCATTGGAGCTGTCCATCAAGCACTTCAGTCTCCTGCCTGGCCCAGGGCAGGGCAGTGCATCCCCTTCATTTCTTAAATGAAATGGTGCCATGTTACTGGCTTTAGCTTATGAAATGTGGGTAGAAAACATGTAATTCTTCAAAGGAGAAGGTCCAAAAGCCAGTGCACAGAGTGCCTCCTATGTTTGCAAAGCAGAAGCCCTGCCCACCCACCTCGGTGTCATAAAATGATCAAAGATAGACTTTCTCTCATAAGTTACTGAAAACTTGATCTTGTCTGTAACCATGTATGGCTGGTGACAGTGAGGTTGCTGCTCCTAATGGTGACAGAGATGAGGAAAAAAAGCAAGTGAAGCTGAGGATCTCACTTGCTATCACGTCACTCAAGCACCCCTTTTCGGTTGACCAGCCCCAATGATCTTGCCCCTGAAGTGGCATAAAAATCTGCCTAAATAAAGATGACAACAAAACCTAAGGCAACCTTTTTAAAAATTGTTCAAGTAGCAGACCACTTAAAATTGCAGAACAATTCCTCTTCAGTACCACGAGACAATAGGAATGAAAGCTACCTTTGAACACTTGCTCGTGTTCTGGGTACCTTCTCCATTGTCTTGACCTTCAGAACGACTTGGCGAGGTGGACCCCATTAGTTCCCACTTTGCAGTTCACAGACTGAAGCCTCGAGAGGCGGAGTGATGCTCGTGGGGCCATGCAGCTGGTAGTCTGTGGTGAGGCTGGGTCTCTGATGGTGATTCACCACCTCTGAAGCCCACAATCCTTCCTCTTGGTGTGCCGCCCTCCCCCATTCTGATACGTCCAATCGCAATACATGAAGGAGGGATAACAGTACTAACAGACTGCATCCCTGTATTCCAAGTATCTGTTACAAAATGATGAACAGATGAGCCCATAAAAAGTAAACGATTAAAATCAGTTTAATTAGCTATTTATGATTTTGTCCATGTATTAATTTTTTTTTAAGATTTTATTTATTTATGTGACAGACAGAGATCACAAGCAGGCAGAGAGGCAGGCAGAGCTGGGGCGGGGGAAAGGCAGGCTCCCCGCGGAGCAGAGAGCCCGATGCGGGGCTCGATCCCAGGACCCTGAGATCATGACCTGAGCTGAAGGCAGAGGCTTTAACCCACTGAGCCACCCAGGCGCCCTCCATGTATTAATTTTGTCCCACTTCCATTTGTTTTGTCGTCTGCTACCTCTTAGCAGATAAGTTGTAGGAGGCATTCAAGTGTCAAGAAAACCGTATGGGAGGAATTTGAAAATAGAGAATGTTCTTTCTGTTAATTTAATTTTAGTTTAGTTGGGGGAAAAAAATCCCTGTATTATTTCATTTTAGCCCAGGGAAGCCTGGGTGGAGGCCCGGGGCTATGGGAGCACCATTTAAGAAGCGCTAGGTCTTGTCTCTGCTATTCTGCCCCCCATCTGACCTTGCTCCCTCCCCTCCAGCTCCAAGAGTAGACAATTCGGTCAGTGGGTGGGAGTCAGCCCTTGGCTTCCTGGAGAATGTCCACATGGATGGGCAGCTTGAATTGAACCTTTTTTGTGATGTTAAACCCTGGGGTATCTTCTAACTGGGCTGGGGCCATTACCTCATTTCACAAATACTGTAAGGGTCAGAGATTTTCTAAACTTCTGGCCCAAGGGCAGAACTGATATCCTGGCCTCCTTCCTGCCTTGCCCTGAGCTCTTCAAATAATCTTATTTCAGGCACCTATCCTTTATGCCACACTTTTGGGGCAGTCGTCCTATCAGGTTTCATAGACAGCAAGCTCCAAATTTGGGTAGGCATTCACGTTCTGGCCTTGCCTCTCACCAGCTCTGTCCTTGGGCAAGTTACAGGGCCCTGTTAAGCTTCAATCATCTTTTGTTTTAAATGGGTGATAATGACACATAGGGTTATTTTAAATATTGAATGAAGTAATACTTGGTACATATAATAAATACTCAATGACTGTTGACCGTAAACTCTTTCAGAAACTGTAGTGTGACAAGTTTAAAATGCCCACTCTATGCAACTTGTGCATGTAGGAGGGTTGACTTTAAGCTTCTTCATCCATTCATTCAAAAAATGCATAGCGAGCGCCCACCTGTGCCAGGCGCTGTGGGGCCCACACAGCTACGGGGCTACACCGAGGAGCCATAGATTAATGGGATTCTGTGACACAGATCCAACACTGGCTGAGGTGAGAATGACAGCCCCATATTGGTTTCAAATGTGGCTGGTTACCGGCTGCCATCTGATGAGCAACAACAGGAAGTTGGCTAAATTCTTTTGGTGGAATATGACAGAAAAAGGTTAAATCCAGGGTTAGGGTCTCTCAGAACTAAAACCTGATGTTACCTCAGGTGACATCACTTAGTAAATAATGGCCATGAAATATCATCATCAGTGCTCTTCTAAAGATAGTAGAAGAAACAGGAAGAAAATATTTATTCGGTAGGTGGTAATGGTTGCCCACCTTCTTGACCTGTGATGTGCATGTGTGTTGGACCTGTGACATGTGTGCTTGATGGTCAGCTTCCCTGGGACTCTTCACTGCCCCATTAGAAATTCCTGTACTTCAGGGTACCCGGGCTCAGTCGGTCAAGTGTCCAGCTCTTGGTTTAGGCTCAGGTCATGATCTCAGGGTCGTGAGACTGAGCCCCACTTTGGGCTCTGTGCTCAGCGGGGAGTCTGCTTAAGAGTCTCTCTCTCCATCTCCCTTTGCCTCTGCCCAAATAAATAAATAAATCTTAAAAGAAAAGAATTAAATGGGATAATGCAAACCCTCCAGAAGCATAAGCCTTCTTCCCTTGGAAAGAAGGACATCATATATATCCCAGTAGCCCTGGTCAACTAATATATGACTCTTCCTGAACAGAGAGAATCTCAAAGAAGGAAAGAGAAGGTAGGGAAAGGATCCGGCAGAGGATGAAAGGTGTCAGTGAGGAGACAGTTTAGAAAACACAAAAGTTGGGGCACCTGGGTGGCTCAGTTGGTAAGTGATGAACTCTGGATTTCAGCTCAGGTCATGATCTCAGGGTCATGGGATTGAGCCTTACGTCAGACTCTGCTCTCAGCATGAAGTCTATTTGTCCTTCTTCCTCTGCTCCTCCCCCACTCTCTTTCTCTGTCTTTGTCTCTTTTAAATAAATAAATAAATAAATAAATAAATAAATTCTTTTTTTTTTAAGATTTTATTTATTTATTTATAGACAGAGATCACAAGCAGGCAAAGAGAGAGCCCAATATGGGGCTCGATCCCAGGACCCTGAGATCATGACCTGAGCCGAAAGCAGAATCTTTAACCCACTGAGCCACCCAGGCGCCCCTAAAAAAATAAATTCTTAAAAAACAATAAAAAGAAAACACAAAAGTTGAAGTCAGGAGTCTTCTCCCTAACAAAGGACACATGGGCACCTTGCCCTGGCCCAGTGGTTAGTTCTTCTGATTTCCTGTCCTTCCTTGGGTGGGGTCACTCCTTCCTTCCCCCTTCTTGAAGCTTCCAGTAAAGTCTGAGAGGCACAGAGCTCCAACAAGAGGCTGAGTCATTCTCATCTGAGCCTCTGCTTTCCTGAAGGCCCCAGGACCATTAGTCCTTCTAGAATAGTCCTCAATTTCTGCAGCAGCCAAGACTTTTTCCGCTTCTCAGGTCATCCTTGCTCTGCCCTGAGTTTCCTGCTTTTACTTTTTTCCTGATGCCTTATTCCAGACCAGTCCCAGTGACCAGATACAGACTGCGCCCGGGCGGCCCACTCTCAGCTGTCTGCACGTGGTTACCCTGTCAGGGACAGTCTGCACTGTGGGACCTGATGGGGAGACCTATTCTCCCTGCCTCCCACCTCTGGCCTCCCGCCATTTCCTTCTCTTCCACCTCTCTTCCCTCTCTTCGGTCTGCTTCACACCCAGCACCCCCAAACACAATTCTTGTGTCTGCAAAAATTCCCGTACTATCTGTATTGTTCACACATGAATTCTGCTTCTGGGCTTCATTAGTTCTGTCTCAACCCTGGGAGGAAAGAAGAGCCACACACACACATCAGCATTCTGGTTGTGTGCGGCACGTTCAGTAACTGTTTTCATAAGTTAATGAATCAGTATTTATCTCAGGAGATTAAATAAGGAGTTACTTCATTTGTGGTTCATTCATTCCCTCCCAAGAGCCCCCTCCGTGCCAAGCGGTCCTCAGGGTCCTCCGGCCGAGACTCACCCAGGACACATTAGGAAGCTCGGCCCCCAGCTGCCCTGCTGAAGAGACATGTGGTGTCTAAGACACGGAGCCTGGAGGTGAGTTTTCAGCCTGAAAAACAGCAGCCTCGGACATGTCGCCTGGGGAAGTGTATTTCAGCTGCCCGGGCTGCAGTGACACACTTCTAGGGATGATCCATCTACGGGTCCTGCGGGCACTAGGCAGGGTGTGCGGGTGTCCGGACGTAGCTTCTCTAGCAGTTTGGCTCTTTTCACACGGAAGGGCCTGCCGGGCTTGCTGACCCCTCCAGTGTCTCTGTCCATGTCCTCTGCCCTGTCCCCGCCGGGGAGGGCCTCCAGGAGCTGAAGGCTGTGGGCAGTGCTCTCATAAAGGCACTGCCCAAACTGGGAGTGTTGGTGCCCCGTTGCCACACCAGGGCCGAGCTCTATTAATAGAACATTACTTGGGTATCCTGTCAGTGACAACCATACATAATCGGTTTCTCAAAACCTGACAAGCAGTTGCTGGTGCCATCTTCCCAAATAAAGTCTGGGCCTTTGTGTGCACCAGCCTGAACTGTTCTGGCTCTCCCCCAAGGGGCCGCCAAAAAGGGCCGGCTGGGGCCACCTGCGCGGAGCCCGAGAACAAGATGAGGGGTTCAGGCTCGGTTCTAGAAAATGGCCCGTGTGGCCCCGGGAAAGTCATCTCTCGCCTTGGCCTCAGCACCCCTATCCCGTCTCCTGATTCTTCTGTCCAGCCGGAAACACAGGCTGAGCTTCGTGGGGAAGAAGCTGAGCCTGCTTCTGAGTTTCATTGCTACTGGCTCCGTGATGCCTGGGTCCTGGCCCCCTCCCTCCCGGCAGGTGGGCCCTCCAGGACGCTCTACCGTGAGCCTGTGGGGTCCCCAGCTGTTTTCCCCTCAATATCTAACTGCCACCAGAAAACCCACCCACAAACTTGCAACTGAAATCTGGTGCTTTATTTCTGTCATTTTCTGAAGAGTGGCAGCAGATTTTCTATTTAAAATTCTGCCCCTTTTCTTTTAAGCCTGATTCTCTTTAAAGTTGGGATAACAGGATCTGCTCCTCGCCATTTGGGGTAACTTCATCACAGATTTTCGAGATCCAGGCCTGGATTACTTCTGGTCTGCAGGGCTCTCCAGGGTGTGAGGGGGTCTGGGTAGGTGAACAGCGCAGAGGCCGGTGAGGAAGGAACCTTCCCACCCCGCCTCCCGGGGCACTTGCCCTCTGCCAGCTTCCTCACTGGCGTCCGCTCTCTTCTCAGCTCTCCTGTAAACAAGCTCCCAGGAAGGGCTTGGCAAACATTCCTTTTCTCTCTGTGTTATAGCAGATAAGGCTATGTGTGCAACTCCTCAAACATGTTTTTAAAGGGGTCAAGGCCTCCATTTAAAAGAAAGTATCTCTGATTATGGAATTTCAGGCCTTGGAACATAATGAGAAGATACGTGTGTATGTGTGCTATTTGTGTGTGGTGTGTGTGTGTGTGTGGTGTGTGTGTGTGTATGTGTGTGTGTATGTGTGGTATGTGTGTGTGTGTGGTGTACGTGTATGTGTGTGTGTGGTGTGTGTGTGTGTGTGTGTATGTGTGTGTGTGTGTGGTGTGTGTGTGTGGTGTATGTGTATGTGTGTGTGTGGTGTGTGTGGGGGGGGTACATGCGTCGATGGGACAGGGTCAGGCAAGGAGACGGAGGTAAGGAGGAAGCTTTCTTCAGCCCTAGAAACTAAACTGTCCTCATTCATTAAACGTTTGTTGTGCACGTACACGCCAAGCATTGTGTAAGCACTGGGGATTTAGAAATGAAAGCCAGAATCCCTAGACTCATTTTGCTTCCAATTAATTAGACCACTGTAGCTTCTTGGAACATTCGTGGTGTTCATTTGTTTGTTTTTAATTTATATCTTAATTGTTTTACTTCAGGAGACACATTCATTCTGCTTTTCTGGAATCAACAGACCACTTAGAAGTTCTGCTTCCTAAAGATCCTTTAAAGGATCATTCCTTCGATCAATAATCATTTATTACATGCCACCTGAATGCCCAATGTGCACTAGACTGTCCACGGCCCGTAGGCTAAGTGTAGTAGACAGCAAACGGGAGACATCATCTATACCTTCCAGAAACTACAAGAAGTCCTAGTAGTCCAGAGGAGAGCCCATTGGCTAGCCTGGCTGTTTGCTTTCTGGGACCAATGTGAGTTCCCAAAGCTTCCTTTCCTCTCTGTCTGAATAGCTGTCAAGTCTCTATCCCTTCCACTCCTTCCCTGAGGGAGGGAAGCTCTGACAGAAACCCTGGGGAAGGAACCCGGCCGGGGGCCAATTTCTTCCGGGCCGCGGTCACTTTGCTCCGCTCGGTTTTGCTGACGCTGCACATCAGGCGTGGGGCTGGCCCAGGGCCTAATCTCAGGTCAAATGTTTGGCACCGGTTCAGTTCCCAAAGGCTCTTGGAGTGAAAATCATGTGATAAATGGGACCAATCATCATGGAAATGTTTTTCTCCCTAGGGAAGCTTGTGGAGACTCAGCAAGGGGCAGGAACAATTCAGCACATCTGGGTTTCCACCCGGAGAAGCATCTTGAGCTGGATACCTGTAGTATTTGTCTAGAATCACTGCCTTGAAAAAACAGCTTGTCAGATCCTGGACCACCTCCCGGCAAAGCGTGGCCTTCACAGAGCCCAGCGAGATCAGACACCCAGCAAAGGAAGGGCAGCGGGACGCAGGTGTGTCTTTCGGTGATTACACGGTGATGGTTCTAGAATGCCTTTCCCCTCGGCTGGGCAGATGGGGAGCTGGGAGGTGCTCCATGTAGGTACCGGGTACCAGGCCCCAGTAGAGCCCCCACCTCCCACTGTGCAGGGTACAATGGAGGCAGGCTTCAGCCTCACAAACACCCAAGTGGCAGGCTCGTCCCTCACAAATGCAGTGTCAACTGTGTGCGTGCCATCTCGGGAGGAGGCCCTTTTCCGCAGCTCTGAGGAGGGAGGGACAGAAATTAGAAGTCTGGGAGCCGAGGAAGTTGAGAAGATAGGCCACCGCTCTACCTCTCTATCAGTTTAACTCTTTGTTGGTGTATGAACTCATGGACTAATTCAGTAAGTGTTGACTGGGGTCAGACACTTTGTAGACGCTGAGGGAAACAAAAATGGGTACGAAAATGCCAGTCCTCTAGCTCAGCGCTTTCAAACATCATTTAAATCATAATCTACAGTAAAATGTAAAAAAATGTATTTTACAGGGCGTCTGGGTGGCTCAGTGGGTTAAAGCTTCTGCCTTCGGCTCAGGTCATGATCCCAGAGTCCTGGGATCAAGCCCCGCATCGTGCTCTCTGCTCAGCGGGGAGCCTGCTTCCTCCTCTCTCTCTGCCTGGCTCTCTGCCTACTTGTGATCTCTGACTGTCAAATAAATAAATAAAATCTTTAAAAAAATGTATTTTACATTGTGATCTAGTACACACACACACACACACACACACACACAGGAGAGATAAAAGTTCTACAAAATGAGTAAACCCATACCATGCATGATACATGCTGGTATGTTCTGTTCTGTTCTCTTCTTTTACTATCGATCACAACCCACTCCATGGATTTCATGATTGACTAAAAGGCCAGGAGGAGAAGTTTGAAGAGTGCTAGAGCCCACAGTTTAATGGGAGAACCAAGCGAACGAACATTCACGATTGCAAAGTCTCCAGCAGAGGTGTCTGGAGCTGGGCCCTAGGACAGGGCTCAGAGGAGGTAAATGGGTGACCCAGGGCATCTGAAGACCCACAACACAGGAGGTGAGGCTGAATCCAGAAAGCAGGTTGGAGATGCCACATGAGGACCCCGTTTGTATACTGATGGGGAAGACTGAATGAAAAGGTGCCTGTGTGTCTTTTCTACTGAATTTACGGAATGCCGCATGCTTCTCTGGTCCCCAAAGTTTCAGCATTGGGTCTCCCATGGAAGGTTTGTGATTTGGGCTCCACTTAGACAAAGTGAACTGGTATCACAAATATCATTATACACACACACACATATAATCATATTCTACATATTGAGCTATATTGCATAGAAGGTCCATGCTGGACATTGCGGAGGGTATCATGGTGTATTATATGGTATATTATTATATAGTATGCCATGGGATAAGCACATTGAAGACTGATACTCCATCTGCTCGAATGCGATAACATGATATGATGATCTGGTGAGCTGCCTTAGGGCAAAGCAGTGATTTTTACCTCTTTCTAGATTCAGACATGTGACCCCACAAAAGATGGCTCCGGGCATGCTCTTCTTTCACTTTGTAAATTAGGTCCATATCCACGCACGAGGCCTGGCCATGGGTACAAGGCAATACACACCACCAACTGCAAACACACACACACAGCTATTCCAGATGAGAAGAAAACGCCGAGGCATAGCAAAGGATTCATGTCGCCGGGAAGGTGCTGCAAGGAGCCGACCTGGGGTTGGACCCCGTAGGTGTGACTGACCTAACAGGGGAGGGGGCTGGTCCCGGGGAAGCCACCCAGAGACAGATGTCTTCTCCCCTCAGGACAACATCTAACACAGGCCACACACGTCCTTTCCAACCTCCGAAAGCTCTTTCTGTTTCACTCCCAAACATGCCATTGCTTCTCTCCCTTTCTCACTTCGTTAAATAAAAAAGAAGGAAGGAGCTGTTCTGGGACGGACAATAAAGAGCATGCTGAAGAAGTTGGTGCTTGGCTCCGGCTTTTAAAAGTAAGTTAAGAAGAAAGTCCTACGATCCATACCTGTAGCCGGCAGTGAGCGCCGACCCTTGAACAGCTACCACGAAATCGCCTTGAAAGAGCCCGGCAGTGTCGACGTTACTGTTCCCAGGTGACTGGTGAGGAAGTGCCAGCTCTGGAAGCCACGCTCACGGGCTGCCAGCTGTCCACACCCACGCCAAGGGCAAGTTGCACCCCCGTGTACCCACGAGCACACACTAACTGGTGTATATTCTACAGAAAGAATTGATCTGAAGGTTCGCATTCTCAAAAAATTGCCCAAACAGCCACATCCCACTGGTGCAGCAAAAATAATACATTCAATGTAATATATTTTCAATCCAAATAAAAGCCACCCTTTTTCTCCTCCGCTCTCTTAAAAGATCCGCTTTAGCCAGGGTCCCCACAGGGAGGGATGGGCCTCTCTCATGAAGCAGGGGGGAGGTGCTGTCACGGAGGCCAAGGCAGCAGGTGGAGATGACAGGGAGCTGTCCCTGCACGGTCAAGGTCCTGAGGCAGGTGAGCCCAGCCTCCATTACAACCCTCCTGGCCTCCAGGATCCAGCAGCATTGAGAAGGGGCAGGAGACCTGAGGGCCGGGGAGATCAAGGCATAGAGAGGCTGGAAGCTTCCGCAGGTCTGGGGTGAACCAGACTCCCCACAGAGGGTAGGGAGGGGGAGCTGAGTGACTGGAGAGGAGAAGGAGGTTGCCTTGGGTCCTACCTGGGGATGAGAGAGGCTTCTGTGAGTAAGCCTGGAAAAGCCGAGAAGGTGGAGGACCTAGGTTCCTGGGCACTCAGCACTCAGGTTAGAGTGCTAGTGCTGGAACCCTCCGGGGCCTGCAGGAGGGCCTCCACGAGTTTGGAACTCAGACAAAGAGAGGACTAACCAGGGTCTACAGTCTCCACTATCACCGGAGACCATGGGTGATGGAGCTCAGGAGAAAAGTTACCAAGGGATGGTGCTGAGGTTATAATTTACACCTGGAGAGGGATGTCTCTGCCCAGGACAGACAGCACAGGGGTGTGTGGTGACACCAGGAGGAGGATCTGGGGACCATTGGCAGGTGAGACAGTGCTGCTAAGGCATGGTCTGTGGCTCACCAGCTTCAGACTCCCAGGCCCCACCTCAGCCTTGGACTTGGAATAGGAATCTGCATTTTAAACTGGCTTCTCAGAAGCTCCCAGTCAGCCTGGAGACCTGCAGATAAGAGGGGTAGAAAGAGGAGGAGGAACCCATGAAGGAGACAGAAAGAATGTTGCTCGGTCATCAGTGGTCCTTACCCAAGCCCCCCAAAGGGACCTTCCCCTCCAAAGGGATATCCCGTCTCACAGTGCCCACCCGCTCTGACAACACTTGGGGTTTAGTGGGGGAACAACCCATGGGTCCTGCTTGGCAGACAGTCAGAATATGCCCCGTGGCAACAAAACTGAGTCTTTGCCCGGCATTGGCAGCTCCCTGGGAATCAGAATTCTGGAGGGAATGCAAAACAGTGGCCTCCTTACTTTGGGGATGGAGGGCTTGTGAGAGACTGAGCTTATGGCTCCTTCCAGAAATGTAATGAACACAATATTACAATTAGTCAAGGTCTGCATGTCCCCCGGCCGACCTGGCTGCCTGCAGTCCTTTAATTAAGCTGGAGGGCTAAGCCCCCCAGGTGCTCCCACAGTGCGGCCCCGGAAGAGCTCATTTGTCCTGAGCCGTTAACCTGGGAGGGTGGTAGTTCTCTGGGAAATGGCCTTGATGGGAATCTGCGGTCCTCGGCCGAGATAAGGAGGGTCTGTGCTTTCGACTTTTGACGTTCAGCTCCGCCTGAGTCGGAGGACGGCTGGTCTTGAGTCAAATGGCCATTGGTAGAGTAGGGAGCAGAAAGACGGTGAGTAAGAGAACTTCTTACACAACCGAATCAGTTCTTCCTGTTTTCAGAAACCGCTGGGCCCTCATACCCACCAGCCCACAGACACACACCGGCACATGTGCTCACATACACACTTACACGTGCACACACACACACACACACACAGCTTCTGGAGGCCGACGCCATAGACATTGTCTTCTAGTACATGAAGGATGGGACCTGTTGCTCTGTTGGCTGTCTCCCCGACCGAATTCTGCTGGCCTGGATTTGTGATCATTTGGTCTGGCCGCGAGCTATGTTCAGCTGCTAGTTGCCTTTACGTTCCTGATGAAGAGAGTGTTAACAATCTAATTCATAGTCTGCACAAAATTGGGGCAAATTAAATTTATTAGACCAGGCTCCCTGTTTCATACCATTGGTGTTTGCTACAACTCACAAGTCAATCTACATTCTTCTATCCATGCCCCCCATCTTGCCTCCTGAGAAATGTTTTCTAAACAGGAATCCAGTTACTTTCCTTTGAATGGAACAAAATGGCGTTTCTTAAAAAAAAAAAGAAAAGAAAAAAGAAAAAAAGAACTGCATGGCAGACTTGACTAACGCAGGTGATCACCCCCTCCCCAGCTTGTCCTGACGGGTGGGAGTTCTGCCCCCACTCCTGGACAACTTCTCATGGCGGTCTTGCGCTGGGGGTGCCAGGGAGGAGCCATCTCAAGTGGGCCAGCATGGCTAAGTGCTTGAGGATGCAGCGCGCCCCTGTGGTCCAGTCAAGAAGGGGGTGGGCTTCCTGCACAGGGCTCAACTGAGGGCGGAACCCCTCTCTGCAGCTACACCTCCCCTCACAGAAGAGTGGGACATCAGCTGAGCCTTCCTCAAGCAGGCAAGACGGAAAGACAGTTGACTCTTGAACAACACAGGCTTGAACTGCGCTGGTCCACTAATATGTAAATTTTTTCCCCAATAAATACATTACAGTACTGTAAATGAATTTTCTCTTCCTTATGATTTTCTTAATAACATTCCTTCCCCAGCTTACTTTATTGTAAGAATACAATATACAATATGTATAACATACAATTAGTTGTTTATATTACTGGTCATTCTTCTGGTCAAGGGTAGGTAAGTGAGGAATCAAGAGTTATACGTAGATTTTCCACTGGGTGAGGGCTGGCACCCCTAATCCCTGCGTGACCAAGGGCCAATTGTAATTATATTATATAAACTAACTCAAAGGCCGAAAATGTGGCAGGCCCTGTAGTCATATAAAGATGACTGCGACTGGGGTGCCTGGGTGGCTCAGTCAATTAAGCATCTGCCTTTGGCTCAGGTCATGATCTCAGGGCCCTGGGCTCGAGCCCCATACTGGGCTCTCTGCTCAGTGGGGAGACTGCTTCTCCTTCTGCCCCTCTCCCTGCTCTTGCTTGTGTACTCTCTTATTTTCTCTCTCCCTTCTCTCTCTGAAATAAATTTTTAAAAATTTAAAAAAAAATAAGTGTTACTGACAGTAGAGAGACAGATGGACACACCATACAGAGACAGAGGTCTCAGAAATAGCCACAGGTGACTGCCCAGCATCGTGGAGAGAGTCCCAGGAAACAAAGAAGGCAGAGAACTTTCTATCCAGGGCAGGAGTCAGCAAATTCTTCCTGGAAAGGGGCAGATAGTAAATGTTTTTGGCGGTGGGGGCCATACCATCTTTGTCTCAACTCCGGTGTTGTAGCATGATGTTGTCCATAGGAGTGGGGCTGTGTGCCAATAAAACTTTATTCATAAAAATTTGTACGTGGTTGCATCTATTGTCAGGAAACTTTACAGGTAAATTACTGTTACCAGCCTTCTCTCTTTTTCTGATGGTATTCATCTACTGGAATATTTTTTATGATATCATTATTAATAACCATTTTTCTCTTTTAGAAAATTATGAAAGAAAACATGGTCATTGTAAAATGATTACGAAATAGAGGTAAGAAAAAGATGGAATTGCTGGGCTCCTCTTCACCTTGTGTCTTCCTTCACTCACAAATGTCCCTTGCCCTCCCATGGCCACCCACAAGGAGGGTTGTTCAGCCAGGTAGAGAGGGAGGGAGAGCATGGTGACCTCAGCTGATCACTCACGAGCTGTTGACCCCTAAGTGCAGACTGAGCCTCACCCACGGGCTGATGTGTGTCTCTACACAGGAGGGCTCCCAGGTCTCAGGTGAAATCACCCGCCTCCCGAAGGAGGGACCTTCCTGCCTGAGCCTGCCCTGATGACCTCAGGATCCTTGTTGGGTGAGCTGTTCTTCTCCAAACGATGGGAATTCCTCCTGAGGCGAGCTGACATCTGAGACCAGAGTAGAACCTGGTCTCCATTTACCCCACCTCGTGGAGTCAACAAGCGCTTCTTGGGCTTCTACCATGCGCCACTGTGGTCAACGAGAAAGTCCCAGGGAGCTTTTGTTCTCGTCAGGAAGATTAATTTATAAGCTAATAAACACTCTAAAAATGGTCATTTAAATTTCGGGGAGTGATGCCTGCAAATAATAAACTGCGAAGTGTCTGGCAGAAGCATGGGCGTGGAGGGGCTCTTGGTCCCTTGGGTGGTCAGGGAAACTGTCCCTGAGGAGGTGATAAGAGCACGCTGGCCCCAGGGACACTGGAGCAGAGCGTTCCAGGAAGAACAAAGAGCCAACGTGAATGTCCTGGGGAAGGGCTGGGATCCGGGGCTCAAAAAGGGACAGGAAAAAGCCCCTCGGGCTGGAGCAAATAGACTGATCCAGAAAAATAACAGATGGAGTCAAGGAGGGAGGCAGGGCATTTAGACTGTGGTGAGGCCTTAGGTTTATAATCAGGAGCTATGGGAAGCCAGGCAAGTTATACAATCTGACTTACAGTTTTGAAACCTGGCTCCTGTTGTGTTTGGAGAGCAGGCTGTAAGGGAAGAGAGGAGATACAAGGAGGGGCGGCTGCGGGGGGCCGGTGCCGAGAGCGACAGGCCAGGCCGGAGCAGGCTGAGGGAGGATGAGCTTCAGAAACGCACTCTCTGCCGATCTGGAGAGAGGAGGCTGAGCTTGGCCAGGCTGCGGCAGAAGGCCAACATGGCTTCCAGGCTGGGACCAGCCCAGGGGCCCTCAGCACCTGCGGTATAGACTACACCACTTCAGTGGAGTCAGGAGCTATGGCAAGAGCACTTTTATTTATTTATTTAAATAGAATTTATTTATTTATTTGAGAGGTAGTGGGGGAGGGGCAGGGCAGAGGGAGAGGGAGAAGCAGACTTCCCACTGAGCGGAGAGCCTGACATGGGGCACGATCCCAGGACCTCGAGATCGTGACCTGTCGAAGGCAGGCGCCCTGACGAGAGGACTTTTTAACCAGTCTCCACTGGACACCATCAGTGTGCCACTCCCAGGCTGGCCCCATTTGCATCCTGGCCTGCAGTGATGGCCTGGGATGACCTGAGCCTTCCCCTCCTCCGGCCTAGGTACAGCCTGACCAGGCCACCTGCCGGCCCCAGATTCTCAGGTCTTCACAACCTTCAGCCCTGCTGATTCAGGCCAGGCAGGACCTGACACACCCACGGATAAACGCAAGGTGGGCAGGTTTAGGGGCTCTCCACCGAGCATTTGGGTTCCCGCATGACACTCACAGGCCCAGCTGCCTTCTTGGAAAGATGCCAGGAGCACTCAGCGGATCAGGCATTAGCGGCGACACTGCAGTCTTACTGCACTGCGTTTGCAAAATAAGCAAAGTTTCTAGAGCTCTCTGTCTTCTGTGTGTGTGTGTGTGTGTGTCTGTGTTTAATCAACCGGCCGCCGCTGCAAAAGCATCCAGTTCCAGTTGTAAAATGAGGACGGGCCTCTGCATGAGCAGTTCTCCTCAGTTGTGACCCGAGTCTGCTCCTGGGACATCCTCAGAGGCCCGCTCCGGGGCCCATGGCTTTGACGGAAGAGCAGGGCTGGGGTGGGCTGGCCGATGTCATCTGCATGGGACCACCCCCCAGCCCCAGCCCAGTCCCAAGGGCCTGAGCTGCCCATACACACTAGAGGCCAAGGCTGTGGTCGTGGTAACACAGGGTGCCCCGTGTCATGTGCCCCGGACACAGAACGTGGGTGGGGGCGCTGGGCCAGGGGCTCCCAGAAGTTGGACCTGCAGATGAGCAGGAAGCTGGAGTTGGGCCTGCCGGACTGCCAGCTCCTTTCTTACTGGCAGGCTTGCCCTTTCTCCACATTTGGCTCCTACTCTGGGTTTATGGGCCACATGGCAGGAAGTTCACAATTGCTGTGCTGACAGAAACCAGAAAAGAGGCTGTTTTTCCAGAGGCGTAGCCTGACAAGAGGTGGGAGGGGGTGGGGGGAGGGCCCTTTACGGGACCATGGCCGTGCAGACACTGGGACTCCCTGCTCAGTGACGTTACGGATCATAAATTCAAAGAACTCCAGACCTGGAAAGAATTAGAAAAATCACGTGCAATGTCTTCATCTGGTTAGGAAGAAGACCCAGGAAAGTGAGGCAACTTTCTCAGAAGAGTGACAAAGGCAGGACTAGAACCAATTTCCTGATTCCTCAGGCCCAGGACAAGGACACAGAGCCCTGTTTCTCTCCTCCTGTGAAGACTCCCACGCCTCCCAGGCAGGACTTCACAGACCTCCCCTGGCCGTGGCACTCAGAGTAAAGAAAAGGTTTGCACAACCACCTGTGATAAAGGGGTAAGGCTGCTCGCAGGAGCAGAGGACCTGCTTGGGGACTCTGGCCTCCTCTGTCAGGCTTCAGCGTACCCACCACGGAGTTCTGTGCACATGTGCACGTTTAGGAACGTGTGCATACACATGCATGTGTGTGTGCACGTGTGTGTGTGGGGGGTGTCCAAGTGTGCCTATGTGATTAAGAGACTGGTTTCTGCAGATCTTCTGCCTTAGTCTTGGAGTGGTTTCTAAGAATCCATTATTTTTAAAATTTAAAAAAAATTTTAATTTCATTTTTACTTCATTAATGTCCTTGCTTGATAACATATTTGTTTCTGGTGTAGAAGTCAGTGATTCATGACTTACATACAACACCCAGTGCTCATCACACCGAGTGCCCTCCTTAATGCCCAGCACCCATCTAGCCCATCCCTCACCCGCCTGCCTCTGTCAACCCTCAGTTTGTTCTCTATTGTCAAGAGTCTCTTATGGTTTGTTTCCACCTCTCTTTTTTTCTCCCCCTTCCCATATGTGCATCTGTTTTGTTTCTTAAATTCCATATATGAGTGAAATCCTATGGTATTTGTCTTTCTCTGACTTATTTCACTTAGCATAATATACTCTAGCTCTGTCCACATCCTTGCAAATGGCAAGATTTCATTCTTTTTGACGGATGAGTAATAGTCCATGGGATATATACATCACATCTTCTTTATCTTCCATTAGTTGAGGGACATGTGGTCTCTCTCCATAGTTTGGCTATTGTTGATAATGCTGCTACAAACATCAGGGCGCATGTGTCCCTTTGAAACTGTATTTTTGTATCCTTTGGGTAAATACCTAGGAGTGCAATTGCTGGATAATAGGGTAGTTCTATTTTTATTTTTGCTAAAAGATATTATTTATTTATTTGACAGAGAGAGAGAGGGAGAGATCACAAGTAGGTAGAGCCACAGCCAAAGAGAGAGAGAGAAGCAGACTCCCTGCTGAGCAGGGAGCCCAATGTGGGGCTCCATACCAGGACCCTGCGATCATGACCGGACCCAAAGGCAGACTTGTTTTTGCTGATTTTTTGTTTGTTGGTTGGTTGGTTGGTTGGTTGGTTTTAGTTTCTGGTTAGTTTGTTTAGTGACTTTCCTGGACAAATTCTATAAAGTCTGCATTCCCTATATTGTGTAGGCACTGAAGTTCTGCTCAGTTAGCTTAGTGGTCAGCTAATGATTGGCCAGAGATTTCCTTAAATGCCTTGAACCAATAAGTCTTCTGCCCATTGCCAAAGGGCTCTGTGTCTGTTGAGGTATGCCTCCACTGCTTAAGCAGTTTATAACTCTGCTTTAGTATTTACTTTCTGCTTGTACTGAGCTTTGTGGTCAGCCCAAATAAACAGATCAGGACCTTCTCAGTTCTTTCTTGAGCATATGAACACCCTGGTACACGTGCATAGCCTTACCAATCCCCAGGAATATATCAGATCTTCTCCAATTCTAGGCTCAAATCCATATGAAGAAACGAAGAACATTGGTTAAGGTAACCTTAACATTGGTTAAGGTACTTATAAATGCATTTTTTACTTCTTTTCTTCTCCTAGCTGATTTAAAAGAAAACTGCCTAAAGAAATAATTATAAAACTGTGTTGATGGATTTATAATATACAAAGAAAAAATTCCTATGACCATAATAGGCAATAAAGAAGACAGCAGGGAGGAAACTATGTGCTAGTGAAACTAAGCTAGTGTTAATCCAAATTAGGTTGTATTAAATTAAGCTGACAATTGTGATTACAGAGCCAGCCACTAAGAAAATAACCAGAAATCATATAGTATAAGACTATACAAGGGAATTAAAATGATACCTAGAAAACATTAAGCACAAAAGAAGTTAGTGATGAAAGAATACAGAAGGACATAAAACATAGAAAACAAATTTCAAGATAGCAGATGTAAATCCTGCCTAATCAGCAATTATAATAACTGTAAATGGAATAAAAAATTTTAATCAAAGTCTGAGACTGACAGGATAGATATCAAAGAATAACCTAACTATGTGTTCTCTATAAGAGATACACTTTATATTAAAAGGTATAAATATCAGACAAAATATATCATATTGTAATATAGTATAGTATATGCTAATATCAGACAAAATGAGTTTAAGTTAAAGATTACTAGAGACAAAGATATAATAATAAAAGAGCCTACTTACCAGAAAGATACAATGATTATATGTATATATGTATGTGCCTAACAACAGAAGCCCAAAATACATGAAGCAAAAACTGACAGTATTGAAAGGAGACACAGATAATTAAAAAATGATTAGAGACTTCAATACTCCACTTTCAATGATGAATAGAATAACTAGGCAGAAGATTAACAAGAAAATAGATGACAAGAACAATAGTATTCTATACTCCACCTAACAATAGCAAAATATAAATTATTCTTAATTACATGTGGAACACTCTCCAGAATAAGCCATACGCTAGGCGATAGAACAAGCCTAAATAAATTTAAAAGGACTGAAGTCTTACTAAGTATTTTCTCCAACCACAAATAGAAATAAAGTAAAAATCAGTAACAGAACACTTGAGAAACTCAAAAATGAGTGCAATAAACAATGCATTCCTAAATAACCATGGATCAAAGAAATCCATTGAGAAAAGAAGAAATCACATAGAAATCACAGGAGAAATCAGAAAATATTTTGAGATTAGTGAAAATAAAACTGAAACATATCAACACTTAGAAGATATGGCTATTACAGTTGTAGAAGTAAAATTTGCAGCTGTGAACACCTATAGCAAAAAAGAAGATAGATTTCAAATCATAACAAACTTATGACTTAAGAACCTAGTAAAAGAAGACCCACTCAAACCAAAGAGAGCAGAAGGAAAGAATAAAAGTTATAGTAAAAACAAATGAAATAGAGAACAGAAAAAAACAAAGGGGGGCACCTGGCTGGCTCAGTCTGTTAAGCATCTGACTCTTGATTTCAGCTCAGAGCCGTGAGATGAAGCCCACCATTGGGCTTCATCCTGGGCATGAACCTGCTTTAGATTCTCTCTCTTCCTCTCCCTCTGCCCCTCGCCCTGCTTGTGAGTGCTCTCTCTCTCTCTCTCTCTCTCTCAAAAACAAACAAAAGAGAATATCAACAAAACCAACAGTTTGATAAGAACAACAAAATTGTCAAACCATTAGCTAGACTGACCAAGAAAAAAAGCAAAAAGAAGAATGAAAGAGAGAGTATAAGTGTTGATCTCACATAAATAGAAGGAGTATGTTAAATACTAAATACAAAGTGTTTGCCAATATATGAGCTAACTTAGGTAAAATAGACAAATTCCTTAAAATACTTACTCAAGAAGAAATAGCAAATATAAATAGATCTGTGAAACAAGAAAAAGATTTAATTAATAATTTGAACCAAATCTTTTTTTAAAAAAGATTTTATTTATTTATTTATTTGATAGAGATACAGCAAGAAAGGAAGCACAAGCAGAGGGAGTGGGAGAGGGAGAAGCAGGCTCCCCACTGAACAGGGAGCCCAATGTGGGGCTCAATCCCAGGACCCTGGGATCATGACCTGAGCCAAAGGCAGACACTTAAAGACTGAGCCACCCAGGCACCCCTTAATTAATAATTTAAAAACTTCCCACAAAGAAAAGTCCATGCCCAGTTCTACCAAACATTTAAAGAATTAATACCAATCCTTCACAAACCTCTGAAAAAATAGAAGGGAAGAGTACGTCCCAACTTGTTCTACAATCACACAACCATACAAATAAATCACAAGAAATAACAGGCTGATAACTTTCATGAATATAGATGCAAAAATCCTTAGCAAAATGCTAATAAGCTAAATCCAACATATACACCATGACTAAATGGGACTTATTTCAGGGATGAAAGGTTGGTGTAATATTTGAAAATCAATTAATGTAATATACCATACTACCAGAATAAACAACAAAGACTTTGATCCATGATCACCTCAATGGATGTAGAAAAGTATTTGACAAAATCCAAAACATTTTTATGATAACAACAAAAATTAGAAAGAAATTTCTCCAACATATTAAAAGGGCATCTATGTGAAGCCAACAGCTAATAGCATATTTAATGATGAAAGACTGAATGCTTTCCCCCTGTTATCAGGAACAAGACATGCCCACTCTTGCACTTCCTTTCAGCAATGTTCTGGAGGTTCTAGCCAAGGCAATAAGACAAGAAAAAGAAACAAAGGATATCCAAATTGGATGAGAAGTAAAATTGTCTTTATTTGCAGATTGCATGATCTTATACATAAAAAATCCTAAAGAATCCATCAAAAAACTATTACAGTTAATAAACTACTACAGCTAAGTATCAGTGATATTGCAGGATATAAAAACCAGTATACAGATATCACTTAAATTTCCGTATACTAGCAATGAACAATTAAAAAAATGAAAACTTAAATGCGCAATAGTATCAAAAAATAAAACTCTTAGGAATATACTTAACAACAAAAAAGACTCATACACTGAAAACTATAAAATACTGAAATTAAATATCTAAATAAATAGAAAGACTCCCCAAGTTCATGGGTAAGAAGACTTACTACTGTTAAGGTGACAATCCTCCCCAAATTGACCTATAGATTCAATTTAATCCTTATCAAAATCTCAATCAGCTGTTTCACAGAAATTGACAAGCTGGTCCTTAAAGTTCGTATGGAGAAGCTAGAGACCCCAGATAGCCAAAACAGTTTTGAAAAAGAACAAAGTTGAGGGTCTCACACTTCCTGATTTCAAAACTTACTACAAAGCTGTAGTAATCAAGACAGCGTTATTACTGGAATGAGGAAAATAGATTGATGAACTAGAACTGAGTGTCCAGAAATAAATCCTTAATTTACAGTCAACTGAATTCCACAATGTTACCAAGATAATTGAATGACAGAAACAACAGACATTTCAACAAACGATGCTAGACAATTGAATATCCACAAATAAAAAATATAAAGTTGGACCCTCTACCACACACCATACCCAAAAATTAACTCAAAATCGTCATGGACATAAAGGTAAGAGCTAAAATCATAAAACCCTTAGAAGAAAATCTATGAGTGAATCTTCATGACTTAGCATTAGGCAGTGGTTTCTTAGATATGATGCCAAAAGCACATTTAACAAAAGAAAAATTGGATAAACTGGACTTTGCTGAAATTAAGATCTTCTGTGCTACAGGTGATATTAGCAAGAAAGGGGAAATTAACCCACCGAATGGGGTGATATATTAGCAAATTGCATGTCTGATAAGAGAATTGTATCCAGAATATATAAAAAAACCTACACAACTTCAATAATAATAAGACAAGTCACCCAATTAAAAATGGGTGAAAGGATTTGAGTGGTTATTTTTCCAAAGAAGAAGTACAAATGACCAATAAGTACATGAAAAGAAGTTCAACATTACTGGTCATCAGGGAAATGCAAGACAAAATCCCAAAAAGAGAGTACCTCACAACATCAAAGGTGACCATAGTCAAAACCAGACAATAACAAATATTGGCAAGGACATGGAGAAATTGGAAACCTCACACAGTGCTGATGGGAATGTAACATGTGCAGCCACTTTGGAAAACACTTTGGCAGATACTCAGAATGTCAAACCAAGTCACCATGTGACCCCACCTTCCACTCCCAGGTGTCTCTCCAAGAGAAATGAAAACGTATGCCTGCAAAGAATTTGGACACAAATATTCATAGCAGTATTATTCATAATAGCCAAAAATGAAAACAATTCAAATATCTATCATCTGATAAACAGATAAACTGAATATTCCACACAATGGAACATTATTTTTGAATTAAAAAGAATGAAATACTGTTATATGGACCTTAAAAACAATGCTAAGTGAAAGAAGCCATATATGAAGAATCATTTTAGGCCCATTTATGTGAAAAGTCCAATAAGGCAAATCTGGAGAGACAGAAGTAGATTACTGCTTACCTAGGGTTGGGATTGGGGTTGGGAATGGGGAGTGACTACTAATGGATATGGGGTTTCTTTTCAGGGTGATGGAAATGTTCAGGGTGATGGAAATTAGATTGTGCTGAGTTTTGCACAATGTTAGAGAAGAACAGACAACCACTGAATTGTATACTTTAAATGGGTAGATTTTATGGTACCTGAATTATATCTCAATAAGGGTTTTTTTAAAAAGCAATTGGAAGAGGTCAAACTAGTCCATATTTTCCTTCTGCCCCATGTACATTCTTTATATCCTACTGTGGGGGAAGAAAACCTCTTCGGTCTTTTGTCCCACACTCTGAAATCCCACTGCACTTGTTACCCGAGACTTGATTAGACAGACGGTGGTCCCGGAGCCCACCAGGAGAATCAGCAGACAAAAATCGCAATTTCCCCCTCATGGTTATTTCACTGGCGCTTTACTTTTTTCTCCTCTCGCAATCCAGAGCTCTCTCTCTTTTTATCTCAAGTACATAACTCTAACAATTCACACCAAGTACTTCCAAGTATAAATCTGCTGGACTTACTTTAATGGAAAGAGTTGATTCATTTATAATTAGCAGCATTCACCTGAAATAAATATTTTCTTGTGTCTTTTAAAACCTGACTGCAATGAACATTCCAGAAAAAAATGTCTAAATTAATACCCTCCTTAGTAGGGGATCTTAAATGTAACCATTTATTTATGCTTCACACCAGTCATGTTCACATGCCTACCTTATTCCGTATTAATTTATATTTACTGACAGGGTTCAAATCCTACCCCAACACACAAACACACACACACACACACACACACACACACACACACACACTAATAGTTACAAACTGTTACAGAGTTATAGCCAAAGCTCTGTAATGGTGGCATTTTATTGATTATAATACAGCAGAATGCTGTGCTCCAAATCACTTGATATAAGAAGATATCTTTATTTTCCATAGCCATTTACTGTAAAGAAAAAATATCCCAAACAATGGCACAAGTCTTATTTCACAATCTTATTAATCCTTTATATGTGATCATTTATTTGATTGAGGCACAAAAAGAGACTGTAGTGGCTCTAAAATATGGCCGTAAAGATTTTTATGTTCTTCCTTGAAAGGCAGGGGGTCGACGGTCCCCTCTTTGAGTGGGGATGGGCTTGTGATGCTTTGCCTAACTGACACTGTGGGACTTCCAAGGCCAGATCCTAAAAAGCCAACTGGCTCCTACCTTGTCCTCTGGGACCCCTACTCTCAGAGCTCTGAGTGGCACACAAGAAGCATGACTTCCTTGAGGTTGCCATGCTGTGAAGACCCCAGGCCTCATGGGGATACCACATGGAAATGCTCTGATTAGGAAGCCTCTCTGAGCTCAGCCTTGAGACATCCCAGCACGAGCCTGTGGGCTCTCAGGGGACTCCAGCCCTTGGCTATTTGAGTCCCGTCAGCCGAGGCCCAGACAGGATGGCTCAGAGACCAGCCCGTTCTGCTCCGACCTATCCAAATCGCCGTATACCAACACTCACAAAGATAACAAAAGTGGTTACGGTATGAGGACACTAAGTTGTGAGTGTTGTGCTGTGCGGTAGTGACTACCTGAGGGCACGTGAGAAGGACTTCTCCAGGTGAGCATGCTGCAGACGATGCCGGGAGAATGGATGGGCTGGTGGCTATCGTTGAAGACCATTACGGCCCATTTGAAGAAGTGATCTTTGTTAATCGAATTCAGCTCCGTGCACCACAAGGAAAGAATCTGGGTTCTTCCTAGATTTTTTTTTTAATTGGATGTGACTTGTAATTTGCTGAGTATTCTTAGATTATGTACAGAAGTCTGTCCAATTTTTCCTACTAGATTTCAAGTGAGTGAAAGCTGAGGGATATCTTCTGTTTCCTTTGTTCTCTGACCTTCTTGCAGCAGATATGTAGAACGTGGCATCTCAGGGGCCTTAATGAGTATCCTCTGAATGACCAGGCTCCTTCTGGAACAACTGGCCTTAAGACTTTAGAAGGCTGCTTTTCGGGCTGGGCTTCTGTGCCCACTACTTCTTGTTGTTGTTGTTGTTAAATCTTTCCAGTTAGATATAAACAAGAAGACTTGTTTCTTCAAAGAACTTTGTTTTAGAAGAACGAGGATTTTCAAAAGAAGGCCATGAATAAATACTAACCTTTTGTTGATATTACAGTATTAAGTATTTTTTTAAATGTTCTTTCTCTCTCTTTTCCTTCCTTCCTTTCTCTTTCTTTCTTTTCCCTTTCTTTCTTTTTTCCTTTCTCCCTTTTCTTTCTTTTTCTCCCTCCCTCCCTCCCTCCCTCTCTTTCTTCCTTTCTTTCTTTCTTTCTTTCTCTCTTTCTTCCTTCCTTTTTTCCTTCCTCTCTCTCTCTTTCTTTCTTTCTGAGTATAGTTGACACACAATGTCACATTAATTTCAAGTGTACAACATAGTGATTCAACAGTGCCATATGTAATGCTATGCCCACCACAAGTGTGGCTACCATCTGTCATGGTACAACGATGCCCACTGCTTTTAATTTGGGGGAGTGGCATGGTAGAGCAAATGGGGAGTGGAAAAAGCACACAGGGTTGGCCATCAGGAGACCTGGAGTTAAGTCAGGTTTCTTGCACTGAACATTTCTGCACTCTCATCAGGCAGCAACTACCCAGAGCCTGGTTTCCTTGTCTGAAGAATCTAGATCACAACTTATCCCAGTTCTGAAGTTCAAATAAAGTGATATAGGTAAAGAGGCTTTTCAAATTGAAATCACTATGCAAATAAAAGTAAGGCATTATTATTATCTTTGGTATGCATTTGCATAAATTATATCTTCTCTAGGCCTCCGTGAAATGGGGATAATAATAGTTATTACCTCCTGCCGGGATTACTGCAATACCCTCCTCCCTGGTCTTCCTATTTCTATTTTTGCACTCTTAAAAGACATTCTTCACACAGCAGCTGGGCAATCTTTTTAATATGCAAATTAGGCCATGTGCCTCTCCCGTTTCCAATCCTCTGATGGCTTTATATTGCACTTAAAATAAAACCTAAATTTCATAGCAGGGTCTAAAAGGCCCTGCACCATGTGCCCCGTGCCTACAGCTCTGACCTTGGCTCAGCTCCTTCCACCACGAACTCCCTGCACTCTAGTCACATGGCTTTCTCTCGGTTCCTCCAAGATCTTCATGGTCCCAGGACATTTGCACTTGCTGTTCCCTGACGTGGCTCATGATTCTGGTCTCTGTTCATATACCAGCTCCCGGGAGAGGCCTTCTCCGACCACTCTTCCTAAAGCGGTCTTCAACTCATTATTTATGTTATTGGGTTAAAACCCAATTTTAACGTATTGATAGTGCTAATTATTTTTTGAAATGTTACTGTTAAATGTTTACTTACTTGTCTGTTCTCTGTCTTCCGCCATTACAATGCAGGGGCCGTGAGAGCAGCGGCCTTGACTGTTTTGCCAAAGCATAACACCTGACACAGCTGTCAATGAACAAGTGAGTAAGTGATCGAAAATTCCAGTCCCCTCTACCGACCCCCACCACGGTTTAGAAAGTTCACATCTGCGTATTGCTCTGCGGAGAAAAGCCCTTTGGGAGAAGGGAGTGTGGCGATGACTGCATCAGATAGCATTATCTGAACCAGATGTGAGAGCTTCAGGCCTAAAAGCCACCCCCGCGCTCTGCGGCGGGACTGCTCTCATTGGCCGAGATCGCCCTTTATCAGCGAGCACAACACCAAGCAGATGTTTTCAGGAACACCAGGGCCTTCCCGGGTCCTTGGTTGCAATGGCTGATTTTCCAACAGCTTATGAGTAAACACGAAGCTGACTTAATGTTCTGGCTTCTGCTCAAGACCAGAACTTCTTGCCCTGGTTCTAGCTCAGTGCACTCCTCAGAGTCATTCCTCCACACATTTTTCCATGGCGCTTTGACAAGGAGGACAGGGCCATTCTCCTCAGAGAGGACTTTGCTAGGACAAGTAGAAGACGGGTCAGGAAGTAAAGCAAATGCATGGGGAGGGAGCAGGAGACGTTGACCCTCACACCCACGAGTAACTTCTTACACCGGTTAGCCTCCTAAGCTCAGCGGCTATAACAAAGGGGTCCAGAATCACTTGGCCCGGAGCCTGGGTAATGCTGGCTTATCCAGGGACCTGGTTCCCTTCTACAAAACCCTGGGGTATTGACCTCGATTTCATGAAGCGGGGAGAAGTGCAAGCCTGTCCTTTCAAGGACATAACTCAGAAGTGGTTCTCCATCACTTCTGCCCTCATCCCTCCGGCCCGAACGTTATCAAAGGGTGGTAGGTCCTCGCAAGGAAGGCTGAGAGACGTCATCTCTCCTCAGAGAGCTCTGAGCCCCGCCCCTCAGAGGACTCTGTTATCAAGAAGAGGACATGACTGTGGAAGGTCAAAGACAGTCCTTACCTCGCTCAATTCAGACAGGAGTTGGCCAGCACTACGCCCCAAACTTTGAGATCCTTGGAGCTGTTCTCAATACAGAGGAGACTTCACAATGGAATATCAAGAAAGCAGAGAAAAAGATGGGGGTGGTTTTTGTAGAAAACTCATAGACGAAGTCAAGGTTTTTTGGTGAAATGTCTCCAAAATACAGAATACTTTCAAATATATTTTTTTCCTACCATGACAATTTTATTTCTCACTGCAATCCAGCATATTCACGGGATCACAACCTTTTAAAATTTTATCCCTTTTGGACTGAATTCTTACATTTTAGATTTTAGCCCCGAGGGGTTTTTTGTTTTGTTTTGTTTTGTTTTGTTTTTGTTTTTGCTTTAGATGGAAAGTTTGAAAAAGCTCCATTTGGCAGCTTCTAGAGCAGAGAAATAAAAATCTCTCTTACGTAACGTATGTTGGGATTTCTTTGGTTAACTGAGGAGTCGCTGCATTCTTATGAATGTTTGAGGCTCAAGGACGGGCGTGAAAGTTTGTGGTTCATGTTATGCAAACCGTCCCTACTAAGAATTCCTGAACAAAAGCCTCATCGTCCCAAGAAGCAACTGGGCGTCCTTTCAAACTGTATGTCTTGCTCTTTCACTTAACATATGGGAGAGTGACACAGAACGGAACAAGTATCTGCCAGCTGCCACGCTGCCCTGGCCCACGGGCTCCTATGTAAACGGCAGCCTGCAAGCCCTTGGGTTTTTGCCCTATCCTCTTTCAGGCCTCAGTTTCCGACTCTGTGCAATAGAATAAGAATAATTGGTTGACCTGTCATGGGCATTAGCTGTGCTATGATTGACGGGGGTCATGCCACCCTGGGGGTTCAGACTGCATTTGGGGGTCCTCACAGTTCTGTGGAGGTCCCTTAGTTCCCTCTGGTTAGTTGGGAGAGGAAGAGAGCTCAAGCTTCAGCTGAAATACCTTGGCTTATGTCTTTAAGATCATTTCCAATTCTGACATTGTGAGAGTCGGGAAGGTCAGGGAGGTGAGCCCAGGAGGTGATGTCTGTCGACAGCTGTGACGTTCTCAAGGTGAGCAGGGAAAGTAACAGGCTGCAGACGAAGGCTGGAACGACGTGTGGATGAGAAGGAGGTGTCCAGGAAGGAGCTGACGGGGAGCAGGCCATATAGGGTGGGCCTGTGGGCTCATTGAAAAAGACTGACCCACTGGGATCGAGCCCCACATCGGGCTCTCTGCTTGGCGGGGGGCCTGCTTCCTCCTCTCTCTCTGCCTGTCTCTCTGCCTACTTGTGATCTCTGTCTGTCGAATAAATAAATAAATAATCTTTAAAAAGAAAGAAAGAAAAAGACTGACCCAGAATTAGAAGAGCTCGGCTGGTCCTCTTTGAGCCAGATGATCCCCAAGGAGCAGCTAACCCTCTGAATCTTGATTTCAAGTTCAAGTCAGGAGGCAGCGGCAGTGGTACTAGATAAGTCTGTAATTCCTTATGCATAGTTCTGAAATCTCCAAAACCACACAAATTTTTTTTTCCATTTAGCACAAACTCATGCGGAGGCAAAATATGACCTGAACAAACTTGAGGTGAGATATGTATATATTCCTCTTAATGCAAATATGCATCCATATCAAGATATCTATCCACATCTGCTGTTGTTTCATTTCAGAAATGTTACTGTGTTCAATTATGGGTGCTATCTCAGACCTTTAAGTATGTTCGAGAAGTGGTTTATGCCTGCGGATTCTTTCTAAAATGAGGAATTCTGAAGTCCAAACACATCTGCCCCCAGTAGCTTGGATGAGGGACTACATGCCGTGGACCCTTTCCGCTCTGGCCTTCATGCCTCTTGTGAGGATCACAGAAGCCCCCATCCAGGAGTGCAGGCTGTGAATTGTGACATGTCACCAGTACAAAGGTCAGCCCTTCCCCGGGCCTCCTGTGGTCACTGTGTCCGTCTGCTGGGGCTGCTGTCACCAAATACCACAGACTGGATGGCATGAACGGCAGTATTTTCCTTCCTCACAGTGGAAGTCCACGATGAAGAGGTCGGCAGCACCCATTCCTTCTGAGGCCTCTCTTTGCTGTGCAGGTGGCCACCTCCTCCCTGTGTCCTCCCATGGTCTTCCTTCTGTGTGGGTCTTTGTCCTATTTTTCTTTCTATAAGGACCGAGTCAGGTCAGGCCCCCTAGAATGATCCTGCTTAACTTTAACCACCTTTGTCAAGGCCCCAGCTTCAAATACGGTCACATTCTGAGGTGCTAGGGGTCAAGACTTTGACCTACGAATTCGGGGGCTGGGAGACACAACTCAGCCCATAACAGTCACCATTCGGGTCATTCTGCAGCCAGCGCACACCTGGCTTTGTGTCTCTATCTGTGACTTTCCACTTGTTTTTTTTAAGATTTTATTTATTTGACAGACAGATCACAAGCAGGCAGAGAGGCAGGCAGAGAAAGGGGAAGGGAAGCAGGCTCCCCGCTGAGCAGAGAGCCCAATGCGGGGCTTGATCCCAGGACCCTGAGATCATGACCTGAGCTGAAGGCAGAGGCTTTAACCCACTGAGCCACCCAGGTGCCCCAACTTTCCACATTTCAATCGTAAAAATGTACGGGGATGTCCGAGTTGCGGTTCCTGCTTTTCCTCTCGCTGCTTCTGTGATCAATCTACAGGCGAGCCTTCGGCCGCTTGAGGCATCTCCTCAGAGGAACCGATTCCCACTGAGAGACGTTCTAATAAATAATTAGAAGCACATCTGTTGACTCTGTGAAACTTTAGCCTGGGCCCCCTACCAGGCCTGGTGTCAAACTGGAGGCCAGTAATCTGACACCCACATGGTGTTTCCCTTTGTCCATCTTGCCTCGGGTCAGGGGAGGGGTGAGGGAAGGAGGAGAGCCCCCCTGTCCCTGTTGCCTGGGACTCTGTTCCGCACCTTCAGTGAGGGCCCAGCTGGGGAAGGGCCGGCCAATTGGAAGGTGGTGTCACTCCCCACACAGACCATCCATCTCTATTTATTGTCTCCTGTTTTCTGGTGGGGGGGGCCCTGGGGGCTCACCAGAGGGGACAGTCCTTGAAGGGTTTCTATAATAAATAAGAAGTGGAGTCTGTCAGTCAACAAACTCCCGTGGCTATAGGGCCCTGCGCCATACTCCGGAGACTCTCAGGCTGCACCCATTGTGATTTGTGACAAACACCAGGATAGCGGAGGCTCTGGGGTGGGGGGCCCTCCTCCCCTCCAGCAAGGGCTACGAGGCAACAATACTTCAGCTGGTGGCTCCTTTCTTGGGCCTTCCTAGGACTTCAGCTGGGCTGGGGCAGAAACCTGAACGAATGGGTTGCTTTTAACGTGTGTCTTGGGCCTGGTGCAGACCCAGGTTCGCGGTAGCGGCGTGCGAGATGAGTCCGTGCTTTTAGCCGATGGACGCTCTCTCAACCTCCAAAGCAGCCTTTGAGCCAGCAGACATTTCAGCTGATACACCCTCTCTTGGGGCGCTGTGCTTGTGAACAACATTGAACACCGTGCTGGCGGGATGATGGCCAGAACTTCTCCTGAAACCTCAGGCATCCGCAGGAGGGATGTTTTTCCCAGTCAGTGTTTTGCAGGCCCTACAATAATATCATATAAGCTTGCAAAGAAAGGTCTGGTGCTCTCATAGTCACTTATCTATGTGTTTTTCATTCCTAAGGTGTGGACTTCAGTGTTGCATTAAGGGTAGAAAGGAGGGCTCCTGGGTGGCTCATTTGCTTGGCAACTGCCTTCAGCTCAGGTCATGATCCTGGAGTCCTGGGATGGCGTCCCGCATCGGGCTCCCCGCTCAGCAGGGAGTCTGCTTCTCCCTCTGACCCTCCACTTCTTGTGTTCTCACTCTCATTCTCTCTCTTTCAAATAAATAAATAGTATCTTTAAAAAAATATAAAGAAGCGGGGGGAGAAAGGATTGGTCAGCCCCGAGATAATTGCGCATCCGAAATAAGTCAGGCCTGGGGGAGAACGGTAGCCTTCCCCTCACTTCTGCCATCCTGCCTTCTGGGTCCACAAGTAATGTGCTTTCAAGACAAAAGAAAATACTATGTGAGTAGATGGCTGGCTGCTCTGGGCTGTCCTGTGCTCTCACCCAAGCACCCTTGGAAAGCGGTTCTCATCCCCCAGCCCGGGTTGGAGCAGGGGTTCTGATACGTGTGGTGCGGATGGGGCAGGAAGTGGACACAAGGGACACGTGCAGGAGGCTCTTATCCAGACATGCGTTTCTTCATGATTCAGCTCCTCTTGCCCAGGGAATCAAGATACTGTGTGAGCAAGTTCTTAAAACACAAAGGGGTGTTTTTCATGTTCTCTTCCTGTTTCAGCTTCCTGTAATCCCTTCGATCTTAGGATGGGGAATCTAAGAGCCTTGCCACTGATCCTTGCCACTGGCCATTGGCACCATCTTTTACTTTCCAAATGGCTCCCCAAGCATGGCGCATATACCAAGGGAGTAAATTGGATTATTCTGATTATGTGTGTGTGTGTGTGAGAGAGAGAGAGAGAGACAGACAGACAGATAGAAACACAGACACAGTGAGAGACCCACAAGATTTTCATGCTTCCTGTGTGCCCAACACACATGAGACACACTGTGTGTCTGCGCACATTACCTCATTTTATTCTCACACAAGCCTTGTTATTCCCATTAGAGAATCATGACCAGCTCTTCCTAACTCAACTCAGATCATACATGCAAAAATACTTAACTGTAAAACCATGGTCTAGAGTAATGTCATAAGATTATCATTAGCAGGGCGCCTGGGTGGCTCAGTTGTTAGGCCTCTGCCTTTGGCTCAGGTCGTGATCCCAAGGTCCTGGGATCGAGCCCCACATCCAGCTCCCGGCTCAGCGGGAAGCCTGCTTCTCCCTCTCCCATTCCTCCTGCTAGTGTTCCTGCTCTCGCTGTCTCTCTCTGTGTCAAATAAATAAATCTTTAAAAAAAAAAAAAAGACTATCATTAGCTCTTAATGCTATCTCTCTGGCCTAACTCAAAAGTTGGGGAAAGTGTAAAAACGCAAATAAATTATAAATTTCCTCGAAGGCACCACTCAGTTAAGAAATGAACGGTAGACGTTTCACCTGTCTTCAGGAACTTAAAACCTCGGTAAGGAGATTAGACTCAAACAGAGGAAGCATTTCTAAGGGTAGTGCCGATGTGGAGACAGCAGGTCTCCACGACATACCCAGACGAGAAGAGGAAATTTAGAACCAAACTGGTCAGGATCTACCTGAAAGAGGGCATTCGAAAGAGACCTCAAAGAATGGTACAGTAAGGCCCAGAAGTCCCTACTTCTTAAACTCTTCTTATATTTCAATAAATTTTAAATTATTTACAGGGATGGATTCCATTTTTAAACAAACTCTTATGCCAAAGTGACAAATTGATGTTTTATGGGCATCAATGTATGCTACTTCAAATTTGTAACACTTATTGGGGCGCCTGGGTGGCTCAGTCATTAAGTCCTGCCTTTGGCTCAGGTCATGATCCCAGAGTCCTGGGATCGAGCCCCATATCAGGCTCTGGGCTAGACAGAGAGGCTGCTTCTCCCTCTCCCTCTGCCTGCTGCTCGGCCTACTTGTGCTCTCTCTCTCTCTCTTTGTCAAAAAAATAAATAAAATCATCTTAAAAACTTTGTGGCACTTATTAATTACAGATTCAATCAATGATCATTAGATATATTTTACTTAGCCAAAAGTTCAGAAATACCAAGAAAGAAAAAAAGTTCAGAAATACTGATGACAGTCCTACCAATTGATTTATTTCCATCTCTTGTTTTTAGTTTCAGGAGGTTGAGAAAGGTGTAGCTTGCTCAGATAAGTAGTTGAGCACGCTAACGATTCTTAAATAATTTGCTTTGTAGTTTCAGGATGTTCTTTCACCAAATTCACTTAGTTTGGAGGATGGCAGAATTTTTTGTAAAAGCTTAGTAGAAAACATTTGAGGATTTGTAGGCCGTTATGATCTCTGTTATAACTACTTGACTCTGTTCTGTATCAAAAGCAGCTGTAGGCCAAGTGTAAACGAATAAGTCTTGCTGTGTTCCAATAAAACTTTATTTATAGACAAAGAAATTGTCATTTCATACAATTTTCACATGTCACAGAATAGTAGTCTTCTTTTGATTTTTTTTTTTCAATCATCTGAAAAAGGGAAAACCCCTCTTAGCTGATGGGCCACGCAAAATAGGTGGTGAGTTGAAATTTGCCTGTTATTCGCTAACCTCTGATATCGGCACTCAAGAGAACAATAGTAGAACATTTTTGTTCCAAAGCTGAATCATCAACCAAAAAAAGTTCTGGTTGTTTCACATCATTGATTAGTAAATATGGTATTTGAAGGTAGTCAAAGAATGTTTTTCCATGTCTTACAAAAATATTTTTCTAACAGGTGAAATGAAATTGCATAGAAAAGCACTCTGCTAGGTTCTTTCAAACTGGTATTGAATGACGGTACAGAAATTGTCAGTTTTACTAACCGTTACTTTTACTGGTATATAAGAGTTTGTCTTTTCTTAATGAAGTCAACATTTGAAACATTTTGAATGTTAAACCATGCCATTTAGAAAACAAAATCTTAGATAACCCAGTATCCATCTCTGGAAAATATTTCAGCGAAGTTTTAAAACAGTCCAAATTTATTTAATTTTGCACATCAAGTTCAGACTTTTCTTTGTTTTCTCATTGCCAACAATTTCTCTGCCGTTACAATCATCGTAATGTTATAACTCTCAAAGGCCTGAATTTAATTTGTTCCGTTCATTAAAAATATTAGCAAAACATGGAAAGTAGAGCAACCATGTTATATCTGGCTCAGTAGAGTTTCTCCATCAGTTAAATGCACATTTAATGCATATATGTATATATGTATATGTACATACACCTTTATATGTATATGCATACCCAAAAGTCTACACTCATAATATGTACGTGATTTTGTGTCTCATTTAAATATTCAGTATTAGATCTTCTCTAGAGATAGACTTCAGACTTTATTAAGAAAAGACAAACTCTTATATACCAGTAAAAATAACGGTTAGTAAAACTGACAATTTCTGTACCGTCATTCAATACCAGTTTGAAAGAACCTAGCAGAGTGCTTTTCTATGCAATTTCATTTCCCCAAATCGGAGGTGCACGATATGTAAGCTAACATCGTTCTCTTGAGCACCACTAAGAGAGGAAAAACATTGCCAAGGACACAATGCTTTCTTATCTCCTCCTGTGTAATGTTATCATGGTTAGACCTATTCTTTTTAACTTACTCGTATTTTTAAAAATCACGTAATATTCTTTCGTAAAACAAAAAGTATAAGTGGAATAAAACTGGGGAAGCTGTTTATGAAAACTTCACAAAGTTAGACCGACCCCTGTGTTTCCTGGAAGACCTCCTCTGAGCTGCCTGGCTGGGGATAACTCGGGTCCTAAAAGGATACTCCTCTCCCGTCCCGAAGACTGGGCCACGCTGAGCCTCGTCAGCAAGGGGGAGCAATGACCACCACCACGCCTGGCAGCAAGTTGGCCCGTGGGGGATAGTAAAGTGCGAGCCCACGGAACAGGTCTTCGAATGTGGGGATAATCTGCCCCTGGAACTGGGAAAACACAAGGTGGCCATGGGGTTCCTCCTCCTGGGACTCTCTTCCTGGACTGCCAAACTGTGGTTGCAGACGTCGCTGCGTGTTCTCATTTACTTGATGTTGTATTAAAAACCTCCCTGAATGGGATGTTTTCTTTGTGGCTGTTGTGAATGTGTCAGGTTTTACATAAGAAAAACCTTGCTTACCCGTGTCAACGTATTTAGCAAAAATAAGTAAAATGCAGAAGCCCAGGACATGGCCTGGCTGATGGCATAATGCCCCTGATCAGCAAAGTTTGTACTAACTCACTTTGTACTAAGCCATCAAGTCAGAGCAAAGCTTCCTGGATCCACGTCTGGGCTCTGTTACCAGACGGTGGCACTTCCCAAATCGCATTTCCCAAAGCCTACTCATTTCATACACTTTATGTCAAGCGCCCCCAAATAAGGCAAGTTTTCTTCTCACAATTTATAACTTCAATCTCTTATGTGTAACAGAGGCAACGTCTACACATAACATCCCTATTACGTGTGTTTTATCTTCTCATTTCATTTGTTTTTATTCTTTTTTCAGGAACATTCAATTTACGCTGAAATAAGATGAAAACCATATTTTCATGTTCCTTCTTTTTTTATTTTTGGAAGATATCTTAATTTGGCAGGAACAGCAGAAGCATACCAAGAGCGTGAGATCTTTGTCACAACAAGTGATGAGGCCTGCCAACAGGTCATTAGGACATCGCCCTCTGGACCCGAATTCCACTCCTCTGCCTTCCTGTCCTCCGGGGCTGTCAGGGTGGGTGGCATTGGGCGTAACATCGGTTGGGAGATTGCCATGAGGTCATTTTGCCATAGGCCTAGCCAATGTCTTTGCCTATACCATAAAGTTATTTTTTTCTTTTCTTCTTATTTACTTATTTATTTGTTTGAGAGCGAGAAAGAGAGAGACAGTAGGGGGAGAGAAACTTTCAAGCAGACTCCCTGCTGTATGTGGAGCCCCATGCGGGGCTCAGTCCCATGAGACCATGACCCGAGCCAAAGCCAAGAGTCAGATGCTCACTTCAACTGAGCCACCAGGGCACCCCCAATTTTTCTTTTTTTTTTTTTCTTTTTTTTTTTTTAGGATTTTATTTATTTATTTGAGAGAGAATGAGTGAGAGAGAGCATGAGAGAGGAGACGGTCAGAGGGAGAAGCGGACTCCCTAAGGAGCTGGGAGCCCAATGCGGGACTCGATCCTGGAAGTCCAGGATCGTGACCTGAGCCACAGGCAGTTGCTCAACCAACTGAGCCACCCAGGCCCCCCCAATTTTTCTTTTTTAACACATAGTCCAGTTCCAGGTTTCCTACTTTGCAACCCCCCCCCCCAAGAAAAAGACATTTATAAATGTAGAAGTAAAACAAAAAGCATGGAAAACTCACAATCTCCTCAAAACAAAAAGCATGGAAAACTCACAGTCTCCTCAAAAACCATGGTCATGCCTTGACAGGACCACGTGCCAAGCACACGTACTGCAATGACAATAGTTTGTGGCGATCACAGCCAACACTTACGGACCCTTACCATGGGCCAGCATGGCTCTGAGTCTGCATGAGCTAACTCATTCAGCCCTCACGACTACACCCCCTGGTAAGCATGATTCGTGCCTTTTTCACAGGGGAAGACACTGAGACAAGAAGAGGGAAGCAAGGTTGTGCGGAAAGGGGATGGAAACACGGGGACCCTTCTAGTGACCTTGGACTTGGAGTCCAGGACTCCTGTGACTCACTGTCACTCCTGTCTGGTGCCTCAGGCACCTTGATGTGTGGCCCCAGATATAGCTACAGACTTCCTTACTGTTGGCTCATGTATACTGAGCTTAAAGAAAGGCACAGAGGAGGAGAGAGCTTTACTGCGAAGTTGTCACAGAGTTAGTCTGATCAGTGTGTACACATTTACGCAGTGCTTGCCTGGGTGTGTATTACTTTTCATACTTTCATAATTGAAATACATATTATATGTGTGTGTGTGTGTGTGTGTGTGTGTACACATACACTGGTGTGTCTATCTCTCTGGAGTCATACATCTAAAGTTTTCCTAAATCAACATTTATAAAAATCTGTTTGATGGGCGCACGAACGCTAGCTGTATTACTCTTTGCACTTTCCTGTCTGGCTGAAATATATTTTTAAAATATTTTATGAAAAAGAAAAACGCAAATCGAATGTTTGCAGGACTTCCGAAACTTGGCAAGAGCTGAGGTCACCCCACCTCCACCCCCAGGAGCCAGAGATCCAGATTCAGGGAACAGACTGGACTGTGTGGGGGCCCTCTTTCCCCCGGCACCTCCCCATATCCCTTCTGGGGGAGCTTGTCCTCCTCAGGCCCCGTCTCCCAAAAGGCTCTGCACACTGCCCCTCTCCTCCTTCACTCCTGGCCGTGGTCCTCTCGTGCACTGTTTATTCACTCACCACTGTGAGCTCCTCTGGGACCGGCCCCTGGGAGTCCTTGTCCCGCCTGACAGCCACCTGACAGCAGGCCCCCGGGACATCCATGCTCAGGGAAGAAACCAGTCCACGCAAACCCACAGGTGCCATCTTGCAGGAGCTCCTTCGGGTTCTGACAGGGTCTCTGATTCCCCTTGCCTTGCTCCTAACCTTTGAAAATGGCTCAGCTATGAGTGTTTTCCCTCCCCTTGGGACAAGAGGCCCGTGCTGAGGAGCGCTGGCCCGAGGCTCCCAGAGCATGAGATGAGATGGGGACCATGCTGCCTGGGAGCCCTCCTGTGTGACAGAGGACATGCTTCCTGCCTGGCTGGCAGGAGGAGGGCAGGACATCGGGATCCTGCAAGGACCGGTAGTGCCTCAGCAGGGCAGGGATCTGACCAGCGAGGTGCTTAGAAAAAAATAACAAGGAAGATTGTCCCTCAAGGGACGAATGGTGTCATGGGGGTGAATACATGCATGCCAAGAAGACACAAGGGTCGTGAAAGTGAGCGTGGTCAAAGGTTCTTCAGGTGCTGGGAGAATAGGTATGGGGTGACTAGGGTGGCCCGAGTGTGGTTGGGGTCAGGCAGAGAGTGGCTTTTGGTGCCAGCCCAGGAGTGGTCTGTTTTAGATTGTTCAGACTGTAAAACCTAATATTTGAAAAGCACAAAGTTTCTCCACGTTCATTACCTTATTTATTTATTTATTTATTAAAAGATTTTATTTATTTATTTGACAGAGAGATAGAGAGCACAAGTAAGCAGAGCAGCAGGCAGAGGGAGAGAGAGCAGCAGGCTCTCCGCTAAGCAGGGATAAGCAGGGAGCCCGACGCGGGGCTCAATCCCAGGACCCTGTAATCATGACCTGAGCCGAAGGCAGCCGCTCAACCAACTGAGCCACCCAGGTGCCCCCGTTACCTTATTTAATCCTGGTAGCGACTCTGGGGGAGAGTCGCTGCCCCCATTTTACAGATGGGTGTACTGAGGTCTAGAGAAGTTAATATACCCGATCAACTTGACCTAGACAGGACGTACATAAATCTGAATAGAAGATAAATATTTGAACTCCAAGACCACTAGAGAAACATTCCTTCTTTTCTCAGTCTCAAACAACATTTTATGGGACGAATTCCTTCAGCCCAGCCCCTTCTCCTTGGAAGAAGGAATTCACTTTTGGACTTGGATTGGGCACAGGCTTGATTCAATAGTGACAAACTGTGACTCAGGAACCAGGGACATTCTCAGATCAGAGACTCAAAGTTAGCTCTGGCTGTCGGATGGCTGGGAACATCAGCCAGGTCCCCAGTCAGGGCTGAGGCTACAATTACAGTAAATGTGGTGAGTTACAGTTTTTGCATGCTGATGAAAGTCTACATGGGAGAAGGCAGGCTGAAGGTAGGTGTGAGCTGGGACAGAGTGTTTGTGCCCCTCACAGGCCCCTCAGTCCTCTCCATCCATCCTGTCTCCCCCAACCTCCACCTTGGTGAGCACTGGCCTCCACAGGACTCATCTTGATGCGCAGTCAGAGCATTAAGGGAGGAATATCTTCTTAGCTACCCACAGATGTGCTTCCAGGGATCGATATAGTTGTATGATTTGTTTGCAAATATTACTCAACATTCAGTCCTTAGAAATATCTCTGCATTTCCTCCCCCTTTGGTTTCCTATCCACTTCCCTTTTGTTTTCATGCCCCGTTGAAAGTTTCAAGGACTTTTCCACTCTAACTCCTAAATCCCTTTTCCTGATTATCTTAAGTAGGATTTAGATAATGTGTGGCTAAGTAGACCCAAATACTCATGGAAAAGAAAGGGGGAAAGGGAAGAATGGGGCAGGGAAGGTAAGGAACAAATCTACTGGAGGTGAAAAGTACCAACAGCATAAGAAGAAAGCAAAGACACCGGACGCCTGGGTGGCTCAGTCAGTTAAGTGTCTGCCTTCAGCTCAGGTCATGATCCCAGGGTCCTGGGATCCAGTTCTGCATCTGGCTCCTTGCTCAACGGGGAGTCTGCTTGCCAGCTCCCGCTGCTTGTGCTCTCTCTTTCTGACAAATAAATGAATAAAATCTTTAAAAAAAAAAAAAAGAAAGAAAGGAAAAAAAGAAAGTGAAGACACACCGGTGCCCCCAGGGCTCTCTTCCAAGGGTAGAGATTGCTCCCGCGTGTCTAAAGACTCAACCAAGCCAAGCTTTCCTTTCATAGCAATCTGAAGAGGGAGGCCTCAGCCCTTGCATTTTGCAGGACCCCCTCTTTGAAGCCGGTTGGCTACTCTTTTATCTCTGCACACTTCACTGAGAATACATAGTTTTTAGAAATAATTAAATTTTTGCAGTCACAGGGAGTGATTGGTGGGGATTTCACCAACTCACTTCTTTTCCATATAAACACTTAATAAAGCCATAAGAAACAAACTGATCTCTCCAGAAGTTGTCAGTCTTGGTGCTGGCTGGCCCTATCACACCATCTTCCATATGTGGGATTCCTGGCCGGGTTCCTAGGGGCCCGCCCAGGGCTACAAGGATCCAAATAAGCAGTAATTCCCAAGGGTCTGCTTGACTCCTGAGTGGAGATGCTTAGGACTTTGTTCACGTCTTACCAGGTGCTGGGGTGAACTCAAAGTCCCCCTCTTCCCAGGAGCCTCCCTTCCCTGTTCTCCACCTTAGAATTCATTGCTCCCTTGGAAGGATTGCCAGAGACCTATTTTTTATCTTTTTATTACCCTTCCCTCTTTCTGACTGCTTGCCTTTCTTTTCCCACTCCTTCAGGACCTGGTTTTAGTTTTGTGTACAGAGACACCTAATACATGTTTGCCATATCAGTAGAACTATTTCTAATTTCTTTAATATCATAGGAATCTGAGCTGGGCATTAGAAGCAGGCAAATACCTACTAGCTGCTGAGACACAATCAAAGCAGGGGTGGCCCCCCTCCCTCCCTGCTCTCGGCCCCTGACCTTCCTGCATCACTGCCGTCACCCAGGGCCCTGTGCTCAGAAGGGCCCTGTTTTTGGTTTGATGCTCTGTGTTCACCACTTGGAGCTCTTCATGCTGTGCGGGCAAGGGACCTGCGTCTTCATTTTGCATTTCCGTCTATAAACTATGTAACCCATCCTGATCTCTCCATTTATAAACGGAAGCCTGTACCGACTTCCCTAATTGTCCCAATGGTCGGAAAAGACACATTTCAGCATAAGAAACTTTTTATGAAAGATGTGACTGTGTTAAAAAGACAATTTTGTACTAGTAAAGAAGTGATTCCAAAGAGAGGTCATTAGGAAGCTGGTCATGGTAGATTAAAAAGCAGGGTTGGCAATAGCAAGAAGATAGAATGCTTGTGGAGCTTTGTAATATTATGTTGGATATTTTATTTTTCTGTTTACACTCCTGTGATACACTGCCTATAAGTGATGTTATTTTTTTGCATAATTTTACAGTTTACAAAGGTTGCTCACTTTCATTGTTTTATTCCATCTTTACAACTTTGCAAGGTATACACACTTCTGTGATTTCCACTTTACAGATGAGAATACCTAAATTAGGAAAACTGATGGCCTCATGGGTAACTTCTTGGTCTAACTGAGAGTTGAACCCACCCACTTTGGATCCTGAATTTAGGACTCTTCACCTTTCCATGGTTTTCTTTTTTAAAGGTTTTTTTACTTGTTTGTTAAAGATTTTTACTTATTTGACAGAGAAAGAGCAAGAGAGAGCACAAGAAAGGGGAGCAGCAGGCAGAGGGAGAGGGAGAAGCAGACTCCTCACTGGGCAGGGAGCCTGATGCGGGGCTGGATCCGAGGACCCCAGGATCATGACCTGAACCGAAGGCAGACACTTAATGGGCTGAGCCACCCAGGAGTCCCCTTTCTGTGGTTTTCACCAACATAATACTGTTTGTCAAGTCTCAGACATTGATCGGAGTCCTCTATGAGTTACAACATTTCATATTATTTAAATAAATAAGATCTGACTATAGTTAACTCACGAGCAAAAGGGCAAGCCCACTTGAGAGGAACAGGCAGCGACTCCCGCCCACAGTCCTCCTGTTTTGTGGAGGAAAAAGAAGAAAAATGCTAAGATTTACTGGTGGCTCTGAGCTACGCGCCTTGTTCAGTAACTCTAGATAACCTGGGAGAGAAAACAGAGCCCTGAGGCCGCTCTCAGATTACCTCCGGCTGTTTTGCTTGTGTGATGACCACGTCCTTATTTCTGTGATGACCGGCCAGACAGATAGAAGAGAGCTGCCGGGAATGCTTGCGGAGAGCAGAGGGAAAGTGCGAGATGCCTCGTTCCCAGCAGCGAGGCCCCAGCTTTCACACGTCCCGCTCAGAAGACTGAAGGGCATTCACAGAGCTGACCCAGTTCCAGCAGCCAGCTCAGGCAGAGCGTAAGACGACACCGTGTCGGGGACTGAAAACCCTCTTTCTGTGGGCACGAAGGCCAAGTCTGTCCTGTATGTTCCCTGCAGGGGCCACAGATACCTGTGGGAATTCCATGGGCATCTAAGGACAGGATCGGGATCGTGGCAGTGGAGGCTCGGGCGCTGGTCTGAGTGGCTCCTTAAGACAGAAGTCGAGAGGGCAGGATTCTGTTTCAGTTTATTTTCTTGAGCAAGCTTAACAAAGTGGGGACTAGTCTAAGCACAGCACTGATAATCACTTCATTTAATCCTCACCCCAGCCCATTCAGCTGTGACCATTATCATCCCCATTTTAAGGATGAGAAAATTAAGGCCGAAGGGGTAAGTAATGTGCCTGAGCAGACCTTAGCCCAGGTAGCTCGGTGACACAGTCCACCACACTGTGCCTGTGTGGATGGGGGACTTCCTGGGAGACATCCCCCACCCCCACCATGAACAGTGCCATGACCCTACCTTGGTGTCAGTTCTCCCTCTGAAGGGGAAGCTGAGAAACTTGCCAGGCTCGCTGGGTCTTTCCTCATGTGTATGCAGGAAAATTCCCTTCACTTTCATCTCCTCCTGGTTTTACACATAAAGTAGAAGTGTTGAGCCAGAGAGATCACCCATTTTAAAAATATCTCCTTCTTCAGCCTATCGGGCTATCCCTTAAATTCCACTGACAGAGATGAAGTCTTCGAGTGTGCATTCCCCCAGCTGTGTTCTTGCAGAACATGAGCTCTGTGATGTGTTAAAAGGGATAAGAGGTAAAAAGGGCCCCGTGTCAGTCTACAAAAATGATGAATTACCCGAAGTTCTGGTATTGATCCTATGCATGGTTTTGATCCTACAAATGTATATTTCACATGCATACACTCACTGATACTATTATACTACATGGTTTTAAACATTAAATAAATAATCTCATATTTCATTTATCATTTTATGACTTGATCTTCTATGTAAAATTATGTCTTGCAATTTATCCTTGTTAATGTAGTTAGAGTTTGTTTTAATGCCACAATATAATTTACATTTTCTAGTCTCCCCATAAAAAAAAGAAGAAATCAGTAATATTCAGTTTCCTGACATTTTATTTAATCCAATATAGCCAACATATATCACTTCCACATTGGACCAATATAAAAATTGTTAATGAGATAGTTTACATTCCCCTTTTGCATTAAATCTTCGTAAGTCAGTGTGCATGCCATCCTCAGAGTTCAGGCTAGCGCTCGCTCAAGGGCTCAAGAGCCACAGGGTCTCGTGGCTCTGCACTGGACCACGTAGCTGTAAACTACTCCATTGTGTAAGTCCACCAGAATTTGTATAAAGAGGAAAAAGTTGACGGGCTAAAGTTAAAGAGGTGGTTTATCTTTACTGCAGAACTTCTCAGAGCTCTTAATGGCATGAAGTGCCAGGGCAATGGGGAAATGTAGGCAGAATTCTCATTACCCAAATGTACTTGGCCACAGAACACTTCTTCATGCAGCACTTTGCAAGACTGGTCTTCCGCAAAATATACTTCTAGAGTAGAAAGAGCCTGAGATTTAATGTTAGACCCATTGAGTCCAAAGCCCGCTCTGATACTTATCAAATGCTTGGACTCTTGGGTCTTCCTTTCCACATCAATAAGTGAATATCATGATGCTTCCTGTCAAGGATCTTGCAAAAGAAAGGCAAGGCAAGGCAGGGAGGGAGGGAGGGAGGGAAGGAGGGAAGGAAGGAAAGAAGGAAGGAAGGAAGGAAGGAAGGAAGGAAGGAAAGAAGGGAGAAAGAAAGAAGGAAAGAAAGAGGAAGGAAGAAGGAAAGAGGAAGGAAGGAAGGAAGAAGGGAAAGAAGAAGGGAAGAAAGAAGGAAAGAAAGAAAGAAAAGCGCTCTCAGCACCCCGTACATAGCAGGTGCTTAACAAATGTTAGGCTCCCCTCAGTTCTTCTCTCCTTCTTTGCCGCCTATCTCCTAATTAAAGGAAACCATCCCTAATTGGGAAAAAGACATGATGGGCCAATTCACCTGAAATGAGCAATTACCAGGTGAACATATAGGAAATTGAGTGACAAACGTGTGAGTTGTAAAACAATAGGTGGCTACAGAGAAGACGAGGCCGTGGATGGAACAGCCTCTCCTTGCAGCAGGGGGCTCGGAGCTTCATGCCCGGGCAGGTCCCCCTTGTCATCCTCACCACCGGGCCCCGCGGTCTTCTGTGGCACTTCCCACAGGTTCTGGCAGTCCTTTGCACTGGCACATCCCTCTCGCCCCTGAACACGCACTCCACAGGGGCAGGGCCATCTCTGCTGCTTGCTGCCCTGTGCCCAGCACTCATGCCTGGCACATAGCATGTGCTCTGCTTGATTAACTTGTTTATGCAAATGAACAGGAGCTGGAAAAACCCAAGACGATTTATAAAAACAGCTGGAAGAGTGATTTGATTTGAGAAAATGTCACTTTACGCCGTAGAGTTGCACACACACACACATGAAAACCGTTTTTTAATTCACGCACCTCTGAGGACAAATTCCGTGCTCTCGGTTAGGAATAACTTGGTTTAAATTACTCAGCAAGAGCTTTCCAGTACACAGCTGGTGGGGCGCTAGCTCTAGGAGGTGGCAGAGGAGAGAATGTGGGGTGTTGAGGTTGGGGCGAGGGAGGCCCGTTTCCAAGAGCTGGGGTCCCCTGGGCCCTGCAGTGTGCTAGCTTGCCTGTGCTCGGCCCCGGCCGCCTGTTTCCAGCCTGAATTTGTCATCCAGCCACCGGAGCTGTGCCTCAGGGAATTCCCCTGTCTGGGACTGAGGGTGTGCCATGGGCCCCGAATCCCTAGAGAAGGCTCTCGGTGAGTCTTCAACTCCCATGCGACACTGAGGGCTCCCGTCCCCAAAGGTGGCCTGCCTTCCTTCTGCTGAACGGAATTACAATGGTTGTAACAGAGTAACTTTCTTTTGAGGCTTCACATCTAGATCCCCCTGGAGCCCGTGAGTTTTCTGGTAAAGCTGTGGCAGGGGATCAGAGAGGGGCCTCTGGCCCCCAGCTCCGTCCTCCAGCTGCTGCCTGAAGCTCTTCTCATGGGGCTCCGGCTCCCATCGGTGGGACCACGGTGAGTAAAGCCACAGACAGAGGGCAAATCTCTAACCCGGAAGTGATCACCAGAAAGAAGCACAAGGTGGGTATTAATTAGCCATTTCAATGGAGAAGAGCTAACATCCTCTCCCTGAAGGCAGAAAGAGACGGAGAGACAACTTTTCTCCGGGAAGGTTGCTCTCTGTGGTTTCATGTAACATTTACCTACCATCTTCAAAAACCTTTATTTGCTATGATTGATACTGATACTTCAGAGCAGGGAACAAAGCCCTTTTAATTTATTTGCTTCCCTCAACTTGCTTTCTTTGAAAGAAATTTGCAATAGCCCGAGTGTTTTACAAGAGCTTGTACCTCTATTATCTTCTCAAACTTTACCTCCATGCTCCCAAGAGGGTAGTCGTATCCTTCTTTAAAACATTGACAGAGATGAAGGGCATGATTACAGAAGAAACTTTTTTGTTGTTATTTGTTAAGAAAGTACAGAGGAGAATAAGAACTATTTTTGAGCGAGAGGAAGTTCCAGAAATTTCTTCCAAGAGCTGGAGATGGGTGAGAGGAGGCACAGGGGTTTATCCTTCTCCGTCTGGAGCCGCTGTTCTCTCCCCTACACCTCATGGCCCCCTGCTCTTCCTGCCTCTCACACCCCCGCCCAGAAACAGCAATCATCCCGATGATCACAGCAACGCAGAGAAGGTTCCAGGAAAAGTAGAAATACACAGAGTCTCTAAACGTCCTTTAAGCAAGCTTCTCTAGTCATGACAGTAACCACGACCTGCTGCACGTTTTATATGCAGCACTTCATTTAATTTTCAGACACACAGAAATAAAACCTTGCCAGAGGTATTCCTCTTCCCATTTCATAGACGAAGCCAATAAATGATCTGCGAAAGGGTGGCAGCTGATAAGAAGCAAGCTGGGATGCAGCTCTGGGCCTTAAGTGCCTGACACCAGCCCCTGGAACGCCAGGACAGTGTCGTCATTAGCCCTCCTCCGGAGCTGTCGCCAGCCTGCCTGGATGAGCTCATGAGAAGTGGTCCTCTCCCAGCTCCCCGCCCGGGCAGTCTTACCTCCTCCTGCCCTGAGGTCTGGGAAGTCTAAGGACCAGAGAAGTGGCTCCAGTGGTAAGGGCCAGAGGCAGCAAGAAAAGGGGAAGCAGGGCCTGCCTGGCCCTCCTTGCCTGACACACACTGACTCTCCCAGCTCTGACCACTTGGCTAAGGTGCACCTTTCCCCCCCAAACCCCCATCTCCGGGCCACCTTCCCCCTCCCACTCACTTTCCCCACAACCTTCGCCTCTGGCAGTGTGGTAGCATTTTGCTGAGACCCTTGGGCAATCCCAGATCTCGAGTCTGTTTCATGAAGAACTGGCCTTGCCAGCCAAGCTAGCCAAGCAGGGAGGTGGGCAGCCCTGCCCTGTGCCCTGAATCCTGTCCCAGTCGACAGGTCAGGAGCAATGTGGAGCCAAGGACCCGAGTCCAGGCACGTTCAGAGTCAGTTTCCTACTCATGACCCATTATCACCCTCTTGCATTTTCACACCTTTTTTTTAATCCTTGTATTTCTGCACCGGCCTCTAATAATTTTGCCTAAATTCCTCTGGAAGAAGTTTTGCAAACATTGTGACAGCCCTATGTTCTAAGACTGTGTGAATTTCTCAGTTTGTGAAAATGCCTTTCTTTCATAGACTGCTACTGCACTGGTAATTTCTCTCCATTTCTTTCTTTTTTGCCCTCAAAATGTCCTTTCTGCCTCTGATTCATCTTCAGCGAGCCCCAGTAAAGCTCCTGGTGGGGCAAGACCCAGGCAAGCTCGATTTTGCAGGGCTAAATCCAGACTCAAAGTTCTCCACCCTCTTCTTAGGCCACCTATCAGGAATGCAGCACAGAGAGTCTGCCCTTGTTTGCTTTTCTTTTTGAACTTGCTAGTATACAAACATAGGCAAAATTGCAGTGTTCAATGACCCAATCTATCCAGTACCTGGCATCGACAATTAGCTTCTTCCATACACTCAGCAACCACAGCCTATACTCATGTCATTTTGAAGCAAATACCAGATCTCATATCATTGCATGTGCATTTCAGTAATTATAGTGGACCTTCGAACAACGCGGGGATTGGGGGTGCTAATCCCTAACACAGCTGAAAATCCTCGTGTCACTGACTCACTAAAAACTTCACCACTGCTATTGACCTGAAGCCTTACCAATAGCATATGTGGTTAATTAACATCTATTTTGTATGTTATATGTATTCTATACTTTGTTTTTTTTTCTTAAGTAGACTCCATGCCTAGCATATGACATCAAGACCCAAACCAAAAATCAAGAGTAGGATACCTAACCCACTGAGCCATCCAGGGACTCCTCTGTACTGTATCCTGACAATAAAGTAACCTACAGCAAAGAAAATGCTATTAAGAACATCAGAAGGAAGAGAAAGTACCTTCACGGTGCTGTACTGAATTTACTGGAAAAAAATGTGTGTAAGTGAACTCATGCAGTTGAAACCCATGTTGTTCAAGGCCAACTACCTACATCTAAAAGATAGACTGTTTCGAAAAACAGACCACCATGGTCACATGATCATTACATCTTTAAAAATTTGAAGTGAATCCTGAATCTTGTCATGTATCCAGCCACTGCTTACATTTCTTCAGTTGGCCTATCATTTTTCTGTACCTCATTTACTTGACTTGGGATTCAAAAAAAGATCCATACTGAGATTGGCTGCTAGGTCTTTGAAGTCCATCCTATCCTCACTGGTTCCCTTCATTTTCTTTGCACATGGCTGTTGCTGGAGAATGAAGCAGCTCATGTGACTTGTAGAGGTTCCCATGGTCTGGATCTCCCGGTGATTTTCATGGCATCACTTGACATGTTCCTCTGACCCTTGTTTGTTTAACGCAATAAATAGATCCAGAGGCCCTAGATCACATTGAGAGTCGATTTTCCTTTTGTAGGTATGTATTTGCAGAAGTACTGATTGAGTCTTAAGACGCTTGAATGGGGGGCGCCTGGGTGGCTCAGTGGGTTAAGTCTCTGCCTTTGGCTCAGGTCACGATCCCAGGGTCCTGAGATTGAGTCCCGCATCGGGCTCCCTGCTGAGCAGGGAAGCTTCCCCCCCTCTCCCCCACTCTGCCTGCTTCTCTGCCTACTTGTGTTCTCTCTCTGTCAAATAAATAAATAAAATCTTTAAAAAAAAAGGACCCTTGAATGGAAAACAATAACCACTTGCAACTTGCTTCCAGGTGAAGTCCCAGGGAGAAGGAGGATGGTGGGAAGGGCATTAAAAGATTTAAATTCTGTCCATTTTGTTGCTGGTTCCTATGACAATCATAATATTTGAGTCAGGGTGGAGTCAATTGCATGAAATATTTTAGCTTTAGCTGACAAAATGGCTTTCGGATGAAAAAGCGCTATATGCCAAGGCAGCAGGAGGCTGGCTAGCTTCATCCGCATGACTGTTGTCCTCTGAAGCTAGCAGCATGCCAGCTGAGAAGCAGGCAACACACAACGATTTGACGTATTTGAAGCCTATCCTACACGTCAGTGTGGTGCTCCATCAGGAATTGTCGGCATGTGGTTGTAAATACACCGTCATAGACAACTGTCCCTTAGAGGAGTGCCATGGAGCCTTTACTTAGCCTCACAAGGATATGGGTTCAAATCCACTTTCTGCCATGTTCTAGTTGAGCAACTGCCTAAAATCCTGATCTCATAAAAAGGGTGAAGATCTTATTATTTACCTTTAGGGTTGTTGTGAATATTAGAGAGAATGAATATAAAACGCCGCACACATGGCACAGGGCAGACTCTCAGTGGCCAGATGGGGCAGGAGGTCCTACTGAAGTCACATTCTTTTAGAAAGAACAACTAACTGTGTGAACTACCTATAGGGGATTTGGGAGGGGGTTATTTCTAAAAGTGTTGGAGCCATCTAGACACACTAAGAGGGAAATGTACTCTAAACTCAGGAGAGGAGAATTGTCACATCACTTCAAAAGACTCTAATTTTGTTCATTCAAAATCTTGCTTGAGTGGGGGAAAGTTGGATCCTGGGAGAGATGCCAGATGTCAAGGACAGGCCTGGTCAGTGGAGGAACTTTTCTGGTAGTCAACTGCCTTTCCAAGGCTCAGAACAAAGCGTGCATTGTAGCTGCTGCTCGGGACCCCACGCCGGGAGGGGTGCCCAGCGTTGGCTGATTGGCGTGCTGCGAGGAGGCGGGAGAGACCCTAGGGGAGGCTTGGATGGCCAGGAACCAGGACTTGATCCATTCGTCCTGATGAAATCGTCCCTCCTGATAGGATTGCCTCAAGTAGAACAAAAGGAAAATTTAAAACATCTTTGCCAAAGCACCCAGAGAGAGGAAAGCTGGAACAAAGTTAATCATTCGTTTCTGCTTGGTTCTCTGGACCAGAGATACCCATGACGGGAACAAGAACCCTTGCCGTCACCCGCTCAGCCTATATAGAGATAGGAGCGCTGTCCTTGCACACAAGCAACGCATAAACTCTGTCTTGCTGTGCAGAAGCCTTGGGGTACAGCCAGAGATGTGTCTAATTTTCCCTGACTCCCCAACATCTTCAAGCCCCAGCACTCCCCTACAAAGCCCCTCTTTGGGGGAAGGACACGCCGGGGAGGGAGTATTCATTGCAAAGATGGTGGGTTAGTCCAGGGAGAGGCCAAGGTTCCCTGGAGAGGGGCAGTCACTCCAGTCACGAAAGAAAAGGCCACACTACATCGTATTTCAATACTACTGAGGCGGGATTTAGAGACTGCTGGTCTGTTCCCCCAACAGGAACTTACCCATAATTTACAAGAGGTGCCGGCTACAGTAGCCCGGCATCAACTTCAGTATTGCAAAGCTTTGCTTTTCATTTGGAATCTGCCACTTCTAAGTTATCAGAACGTGATCAGTTCCTGGACCCTCCGGAGACCTCAGTGTTCTCGTGAGGGAGTGGGGAGGATGGCCCGACGGTGGCGGGCTTTGGAGCAGAGGGAAGGGTCTTCTGCCACCTTTGGCAAAATCACAGGCCCTCCTAAGTCCACATCCCAGGGGTCTGGTCTGCTGTGGAACATGCGAGTGAACACAGATATCCAGCAGTCACCGCCTTCCGCAGACAGGCCGCCGGGGCCATCCACGTGCCTTCAGCAGAGAAGGGGAAGTGACGAGCTAGGAGTTCGAAGATGGCCACAGAGAGAGAGGGGCAGGCAGCTGGGGCTATGCAGACTTGTCGACACCACATCCGGGTGGACCGGTCCTGCAGAAGGACAACAGAGAATCCCCGGTGTGTTTCTTCAAAGGGCAGAGTGTGCACACCGGGCCGGTGGCTTCCCTTGTATCCTGCAGATGGCCCTGGGCTTGGAGGCCACTGCCAGTGGCCACGTGTGCCTAAGAAAGGCAAAGCAGGGGGAAGAGAAGCCCCATGGGGCCAAGAGGCATGCACTGAAGACTCGCTTCATCCTTCTGGGACACACTAAGGGACACACGAGAAGGGAGGAGACCCCAAGTGTGTGCCACCATGCCCCAAGCAAGGCACGTAAAAATGAGCCAAGTTGCCAGGTCTGAGTGCTCGCTGCTCCTCTCTCATCCCTGCTCGCTGCGGGTTTGTCCCCCGGGACTCTGGAGAAAGACCTCGAGTTGGGCTTTTTTCCGTGACTAATTGCCTGCCACCGGGAGCAATGATAGACACGTCATTTCTCACCAATTGACTGTTTCTTTGTTGTTTTCTGAAGCCCCAGCAGCTCAGAGAATCCTCTGGATGCCCCATCTCTCCTTCATCTGGAAATAATAGCTTGTCCCCCACTTTTCTGTAAGAAAGGTGATTCTTAAAATCTCTCCTTTGATGTGAGCACGTTAGCCCAGAATAAAACACGTCTTCCCCTGGGCCAGCCTTCAAGCCGGAGTTTCCAGCGCTCTGAAATGGCGATTAGCTCCTTAGCCTGTGGGATGCTTGTTTATTTGCACAGAAATAGCCCATTCTGTGCAATCTCGACACCACCTCTAGGAAATGTCCAGCCCGCTTTTATTTTTAAACTTCAAAGTTTGTCTTGGAGATAAAGTTCTTCCCTGTGAGAGTCTCGGGGTTCTGCATGGATGTGAAGGGCTCACGCAGCTCTCAGACAATTACTCGCCACCTTCAAGGCTCTGGGGGTGTGCGAGCAGCCACCGGGCACACGCTGGAGCATCCGATGACCTTGTCTTTGTGCTTCTAGGGACGAGCTGCTTCCTTCCACAGGGCTACATATCAGCCATGATTCATTTCACCATTCTGTTTGCTTTGTTGCAAATGTAACCCACTTTCTGGTCTAGTTGAGTTTAATTGCAATAATACATAAAGGAAACCGAAAAAAAAAATCCAGTGAAAAAAAAATTATTTTAGAACTAGAACAAATAAGTTGGTATGAATCCCCAAGTGCTCATTATTTGACTAATAGTCTCTTTGACTCATGTGACACATAAAAGATGGAAGGCAAATGAGTAAGATGGCTTCTTTTAAAATGGAAACAGAAAGGTCCTCTGCAAAGCTTGTTTGGGCTGGAGGAAAGCTGCCTACGGTGGGTCTGTGCTAGTGTGGTCCGAAATTTCCCCAGGACCATTTGTCCCTTGCCATCCCCTCCCCCCGCATCACACGTGAACATGGAGCGAGACAGAGGCCCTCACTTGTCAAAACACCCACTGGGGTCCAGCGCCTGTGCTCAGACTTGGGGTAGACCTTCAGGCCATGAGGTCCCCCCCACCTCCCACCCTACTTCCCCACGGCCTTTTCTGCCATAGCCCAAAATTCCTGTTTCCAAGTCCTCCGGCCTGCCGCCCCCCCACCCCAGATCGTTCCCTGGCCTCCTTGCAGAGCTGTGTGTCTGAAGGATACTCTTCTCCCTCTGAGTTACTATGTCTCCAGATCCAAACACCCTGGGGGCTCTGCTTCTGGAAGCATCATCTGATGTTCTACATCAGAATGTCTTTCCCACTTTCATGCTGGTGACCTACAGCTGGGTGTACACACACACACACACACACACACACACCCCTGAATCAAAATTTCACAAAGCAACACTTCCTTTTCCTACATGCCATGCCTTCTGTTATTTTTCCATTCTCTTCTCTCCATCCTACCCCACCCCCACATTTACAACATGCTGGTGGAAATCCACTAAACTGATTTCCCAATCCCCAATGGCTTATGGTCAGCAGTTTGGAAAGCCCTGGCTGAAATGCTAATGAAAGGGCATCGAGGGCGTCCCTCAGTGTTCCCACGGACCCTCATTCTCCTGCCCTTTGCCCCACATGCCACCTGCCACTTGTGATTAAATAACAGTTTAACATCTCTAAACCCCCCTTTCACTCAAGGACTAACTCAATTAGGACTGAGCTAGTGGGAGCCTGAAGCAGATTAAGGGAAAACAAAGGAAGCTTTGGGGTTTACCTTCAGCTTTTATGTTTCTAGGAGCTTTGCTCTCTTCCCATGCTTAGTTCCAGGCATCAAAGAGGAGGGAGCTGGAGGGAAGGAGGGGGTAGGGAGACAGAACCTCACACACATACTCCCTCACCTGCTGAGGGCCACCAGCGCCAGAACCGGCCACCCACACCTGGTCCTAGTCCATCTGTCCACAGTGAGCCATGGCTCTCCTGGGGGGACTGTGACAACTTCTTTCCTTCCTCCTTCCTTCCCACGCTTCTACACCAGACTGTCTGTCCAATCAGCAAACCACTGTAAGATTTGTGCTGTGTGTTGGCTCTCCCCACAGAGGAGAGGACCCAGAGGAGGACAGACAGCTCCCTGAAATCTTGAAGCTACCTGGGCTTGGTCACCACATGGGGACGACGAGGGTGTTCAGCGGAGGAGAAAAGAGGGCAGGGGGCTCTCAGTGCTTTTGGTCAGAGCTGATACTCCGCCATCTCACCCCATGTGCTTCTGTGAAATGCCCACAACTGTTGTGGGCATCGGTGGCTGTCCTCTGTTGTGCCCTCTCTAGGGAACCCTCTGAGAGTGGACATTCTTAGGAAGATGTTGGTGGTGTAACTCAGAGCAGCAGTGGGCACTGCTCCGACGGGACAGCTCCCTCCTCTGGCTGTCCGAGTACCAGCCTAGGCTCCCCTCCCAACCTGCCCTAGCAGCAAGGCCAGTGATCTGCGGGGCAAAAAGAGCTGAGTGGCCTTCCGTTCCCTGCCTTGCCTAACACAGCTCCAGGTACACAGCATGTGCTTGGTGAACATTTGCCAGAGCTGCTGAAATGGTCCTTTTGGGCCTCTTGCAAATCTGATTCTTTCTAGTCCTAGGACTGTCCGACAGAATTTTCATGTGAGCCACTCACGTCATGCTATATTTCCGAGTAGCCACACGAAAGTAAAAAGAAACAGTTGAAATTAATTTTAGCAATACTATATGCTTTATTGAACTCAATTTATGAAAAACATTATCATTTCAGTATATAATTATTATAATTATTAATAAGATCTATGTAAATTATTATAGAAAAGTATTAATAAAATTTTTACATTCTTTCTTTCTTGTTTTTTGGGAGTACTGAATCTTCGAGATCCAGTATGTGTTTAAAATGGTAGGGGCGCCTGGGTGGCTCAGATGGTTAAGCGTCTGCCTTCAGCTCAGGTCATGATCTCAAGGTCCTGGGTTCGAGTCCCACATCAGGCTCCCTGCTCAGCGGGAAGCCTGCTTCTTTGTCTCCCTCTGCCTGCTGCTCCCCTGCTTGTGCTCTCCCTCTCTCTCTGTGTGTCAAATAAGTAAATAAAATCTTAAAAAATAAATAAAATGGCACCACATCTCAATTTGGAACTGCCACAGTGGTTGCTGTCCTGGGCAGCAGCTCTAGACTCTCCCCACACTACAGGGTGACCGGGGCCGAGGTTGGACTCGGTTCAGCAAGAAGGCAGGGAGCAGAGCCATCGTGTCCCTGCCAAAGCAGGCTGTCTCCAGAAACTTTACTGCTGCAGCCCCCCACGCCCCTACCGTCCTCACTCACCTCCCCCGAACCCCCCAGCTCTGTCTCTTAGGTGGGGACAGTGGCAGGAAAAGAAATCGGAGGAACTGGGTGAGGACTTGGCAGTGGTTGAGCTGTTGTCATGGACCGTTTGGCTGCCCCTGGTGAGGAGCCCATGCTGACCCCACGCCCAGCCTCACCCACTACCCGTAGAGAGCCAGCCCAGAGCACGTCCCATCGACGCGCACACCTCTGCCGGCCACATTTGGCTCAAGGGTGGTGATGGCTGAGTTCAGGGACCGTATCCGTGGTGTGGTCTCTGAAGACTTGCAGCCTTCAATCAATTTAGGTTGCCTTTTCTGGGACGGTGGAGACACACCCAGATTGGCACTCCGTTGTGAGCTCATTTTATTAGAAATAATCAATCATATGGCACTTTGCGACGAGTTGATGTGCCTTTTGTATAACCAGTGTTGTTTAGCCTACTTGGTTATGAGCTGGATCCTGGCTCCGTTCTCCCTGACAAGAATTCATTTCCCTCCTCTGAGTGAGTCAACCTTTACAGAAGGGACACAGGGAGCACAGGGCAAAGCCAGCTTGCCCTAGGCTGGACAGCTAAAACCTCTTTCCTATTCCTGGGGTTTTTTATTTTCCCTTTCAAGTACTAAACTTTGTGCAAATGAAAGCTTCTGGGGGCCCTGAGAAAGATAGATTCTTCTGCAGGAGCCAGGAGATGGGCAGAGAGCTCCCCCTCCCTTCTTGCCCGAGCACCTCTGAGTGGCCAGTGCTGGCTTGAAAACCAATGATTCTAGGCAAGCCGCTCGTCGTACACATCAGAGAAGCAAGGCCCGGAACAGTTGTGGGTGACATGGTCACATGGTGCTGTGACCCATCTCAGATTTCAAGACCTCTATTTTACTGCTATGTTCTTCCAGAAAGCTCTATGGAAGATCTTTACCTACAGACAAGTGATCTCTTAGAAACAAGTTATCGAAGGATGGCTAGGATTCACAGCATCGAGAGCTCTATGGGAGGCCTCGTGCAGTGGGTTTCATATACATTTCCTTTGCCCTTCACAAAGACTTAATAACTGGGCGATTGTCTTCACTTTACAGAAGAGGGGACTTAGGTTTGGCCTTGCCACCCGCACAAGGCCATGAAGACGGTGATAATGATTGGGTTTGAACTTGGCCTGTTCCAAACCCAAGCCTCCACAGCTCAGATGCTGCCTCCCACACATCCCAGAGCTCTGGGTGTGGAACAGGGGAATGGACCCATGGTACCTTTTCTCTCTGAAAAGGCATCACTAGTAGTAGTCAGCTTCCATGCCAGCCCACAAATTTCAAAATGCAATCAGTACGGTGCTACCGCCTTAGTCCAAACAAGGTCATTCCCCCTGGAGCTCAGGACCTGGGAGCTTCTTGAAGCCTGCGCCCCCAGAAGTACCAGTACTATGGGCTGCCAAGGGCCCTGAGCCCTTGAGGCCCCGAGTCTGTACAAGGTCTGGAGCCAGCCCTGGAGGCAAGCATGACATCTGCTCAGAGAGACTCTCAGGGATGTTTCCACTCCCCAGTCTGCCTTGCGACCTGCTCAGAAGGTCCCTGACCAGCTGCCACCATTGTCCTAGTTGAGCGGAAGAGCATCGGCCAAGGTCAAAGACCGCAGAGGGGCAAAGCAGGTCCGACAGCGGATCAGCAAGGAGTGTCCGAGGTCCTGAGCTCCCCAGGAAGCTGGCTGGCTTTGCCTTTAACAAAAGCTCAGGACTGGACTGTCGCTGTCACTCTAATTCTGGAGACCCACCCCGAGAGCCTGTTTGGACAGGCGGCCTGAGCCAAGACAAACAGGGCATGAGCTCACTGGTCTGAGATTGTGGCTGGGATTTGGTGTCTGAAATGTGGACTTTGGACTGCGGTCTTACCCAGAAGAAAAAAAATACGCCTGAAATCTTGAAACAAAAGAAAATGTTAACTTGAAACATTTCACTTTATCTTCCAGCTATTCAGATCCAAACATGGCTAAAGGCAAAGCCAAATTTTTAAATGGGCCCTTTGGGAAAGCAGTAAAATGAGGGGATTTCCACAAATGGACAAGGAGGTTAGAGTCTGTAGTACAGGAAAATTGTAAAAAGGAAAAAGGTGACCCACCAGCCCCAGGGCTCGCTGTGAACTCTGCTGCAAGGGCCCGAAAGCATACAGACCACTTTCCCTTCTCCTTGTTGGGATTCGATTTCACTTCCATTGCTCTGCTCCTTCCCTCTCTCTGTTGTGCTGGGATCTTTGGGGAGGGGTGGGCAACAGGGTGGTAAAAGGGACAACAAAGCGGCAGCTCCTGGGACAGCAGACTCAAAGCAGGGGTTGCTCCTCAGAGCCAGCAGGCAAGGCCCAGGGGCACGAGCATCCTGAATCCCTGTGCAATTTAGGGACAACGGGTCATACTCTTCCTACATTTACAGATCTTCCCCCTTCTAGAGGATTAAGTGCCTAAGCCGAGAAATGAGGCCTAGATGGTCCCTTGAGGCCAGACCCCAGAAAGTCTCGAAAGTTATGGGTAAGTTAGAGCCTTATTTTGCAGGTGAAGCTACCTAGTTCCCCACGGATCTGTGTCTGTATTCCCATGATGGAGACGAGCAACTGCTAACAGATGTAATTCCCGCTTTTGTAATCTGTCAGCACAGAATGAGGACAGGACTTCCTCCATGGTTGCCAAAAGGAAAAAGCCCAGATTTGGGGAAATGGAGCATTAAGTTTAGTTTGGAAATGTTGAGCAGAGAAGGCCTATAGACTGCAGGTGGGAAAGTGAAGCAGAGTGGAAATTTGGTTAGCTCGGCCCATCTGGAGCTCGGCACAGAGGAGAGAGCCACAGACGTGAGTGGAATTAAAAGCGATGGATAGAGGCACGATTGCTTAGGAAAGACTGTAGAGAAATGAGCGAATCTAGAACGGAGCCTTCATGGTGACACTGAAAAGTTGGGTAGAGAAGGATGAATCCCAAAGCGAAACTGAGGAAGCCTCTGGTGTCTGACTCATTCACTACCATATTCCTCAGAACCAAGCCCAGGGCACAGAGTGAGTCATCGATAAACAAATATGTATTAAATTCATAAATGTATTATCTTAGCTCTCTTCTCTAAGGAAGAGAAACCAGGCTTGCGTTGATCAGCTCCCATGGTCTTGGTGTCGTGTATCGTGTTCCAGGGTGTTCCCCATGGCCCATTTGGAGGCTGAGTCTGAGGGATGGACGGTGGTTCCCTCAGGCACGCTCCCGCGTGACAAGCACTTTTAGAGCCACTGCCCACAACACACCCGCCCCAGATCTATCAGCAAGTCGTGGCCAAGCCTGAAATCAAAAGGCAGGTAGTGGATGAGAAAAAGCATAACATAAGCTTTGGAGTCTGAGGGGTCTGGGTTGTGGGTTCAAATCCCAGCTGAACCACCAGGAAACGTGTGAAATCAGCCGAACAACCTATCTAAGCCTCATTGTCCTCACCTTTCATATGGGTAGAAGAGGGGCACCTGGGTGGCCCAGCCTGTTAAGAGTCTGACTCTTGGTTTCGGCTCAGGGTGTGGTCTCAACCTCATGAGATCGGGGCCGCTCCAGGCTCCACGCTCAGGGCTGCATCTGCTTCCGATTCTCTCTCCCTCCTCCCCTCCCACTCACGCTCTCTTTCTGTCTCTCTCCAAAATAAATAATTTGATCTTTAAAATGGGCATAATAACGGGTTCTTTCCAGAGCTTTGAGGATCACCCATAACACACATGAAGCACCTGACACATAGGAGGGGTCCAGGACTCCGTACCTGCTGCGGTCTGTGCGCTCGCTTCTTCTAACCTTAGTACTGAGTGCGTAAACTCAGCCATGCTGGTCAGAACTACCTGCTCTCATCTCAGGCTCCGCCCTGCCCAGCAGGTGAACCATATTCCCCATGAGCGCCCCAGGGATGGGGAAAGAGGCAGGGAAGCAGATCCGGAAGTCTGAGGCAGGGTCCAGCACAGCCGTTGAACAAACGTGTCCCAGGTTTGCTGGACCTGGTATTTAGTTTTTATCCGAGACAGGCCCACACTTTTGCCTAGAGACATCCTTACAAGAAATCCACTTGCTTCCCTGGCCCAGGCTTTCGTTCTGCCTCTGTCTTGAGTGAGAGCAAAATATTAATGAGGAATAGAATTCTGCCGGCAGACAGCTTTTCCAAATGATACTTTTCCCAGATTGCATCTGAACTAGACCTTGGTCTGAAATGTAATATCCAGAGCTTTCTTTATAGCTCGTGAGGCTTTTTTCCATGAATGCTTGTGTAAAGATGAAGAATTCATAAGATCCAATGAAACGGCTGGCCCCGGTCCCAGGTTTATTCACGGAAGGCTCTCTTCTTGTGTTTTGTCCACTATTTAGTAAATGACCAGCCAAGCTATCAGATGAGAAGTGCCGTCGTGGTCACCCTCACTTCCTATTGACCACTCAGTGTGCTCGTCTCTGCAGCTCTTAAGAAATGTATTTCTAGAATTCAGCATTCTTTCTCAAATCTCCAGCGACAGATTTTATTTCACATTAATTCATTCCCTCCCCCACTATTTATTGAGCACCTACATGTGTCAGGCACTAGGGCTGGGAATTTACAGTAAATAAATATGTAGTCACTGCCCGTGGGGAGAAAATTAGAGGAGGAAACAGAGAGGCCCAAAGAGTAGAAAATCTGGCTAAAGCCACACCACAAGTTTGAGCCAAGATGGGAAGTCATATATCCTAACAGGACCAGCTACATAATTTGCAAACGTGATAAATGAAATTACGAGGCCCTTAGTCCAAAAGTTATTAAGAATCTCAAGACACTGACGGCAGAGAACCAAATGCAAGGTCCTTCTCTCTCAAGCCCGTGCAGCTGGCTCTGTTCTCCGGATCACATTTTTTAAAGTCAATTTCTACTAATTCCATAATGAAATGCGTATGAAAGAAAGAGGGGGAGCTGCAGAGGAAGGACAGAACCACCAATAATGCCCAAGATAAAGAACAAGCAGGAAGCTCACATATGGTATTTCTGTTTGCTGGCCTGTTGTCAAAGTTAAATGTTTAGATAGAGTCTTGCCTTGATAAGTCCTTAGCAGAACACCACAGTTTGAATTTCTGAAGGCTTTCATCACACACAAAGGAGTTAGAAATTTCAAAAACACTTATCTGTGTATAGATTCTGAGGAAAAAAAATCTCACATATATGGCCAGACCAGCCCACTGTACAAATTGTTTGGTGGCTGCTGGAATATTTGCTATCTCGATGGCATTTCTGGTTTCTCTTTTAAAATTTAACACCAACTACCAAAAGAAGGGGGCTCAAAACAACTCTTTAATGGGGTAGACCAGTTGTCCCGGGAGGTTTCTCTCCCTTCTTGTGGAGCTAGGTCCCAAAGGTGTGGCTGTCCTGCCAAAGGCCTTCTGGCCAGGCCTCAGCATCCGCTGGGAAAGTGGTATCTGGGAATTCGGGGAGCTGTTCCCCATTGGGCCCAGATGTTCTCTTACTCATTTTAATGGTTTACACACTCTGCATCTATTTCTGGTTTTCAGGCCACAGAGCCAAGTGTGACATCAAACATCCCTCGAACTCATCTTATAAAGGCAGGATAAGGAGTCAGCTCTTACAAAGGGTCTCTCACAAGTCATTTTCTCAGCAGCAACATGGCGCTGAAGGGAAGAGTGGGACCTCATCGCCTCATTCTCAGAATTCTGCACATACATATCCAAGAGGAGAGCCTTGGGCACCATCCTGGGCCACAGCAAGAGTTTAAATGAGCTGGACTGGGGAGGCTCTGGGACCAACAGGAAGCCCCTAAGCCCTGTTCTCTCTCAAGCTTTGTTATTATTTGACCACCCAGTCCTGAGCAGAGAGCAAGTTACATCCAAAGCCAGCAAAGGGATGAGTGAGTGTGGGATGAACGGCTCCACAGGCGGTTGTGAAGGGTTTCAGAAGGAGTTCACCAAAATTTGAGCCCCCTGGAAGGGTTAGTGAGGGTGGTCCCTGAATTTGTCAGGGTAGGAGATAAAGAGGGGGTCCTTTTGGGGGTGGAATGGAGGTAGGGACTTCTGTAACACTTTAGGGAAGGAAAGAGAATCAGTCCTCCTCTGCCTTCTTGTAGCGTGTGTGCATACACACATGCACGCATACAAATGGGTAAAATAAAATAAAATAAAATCAAGAGTAATAAAAATAATAAAATAGAAGCTTCTATTCAACTGATAAACTAATTATAGAGAATTTAAAATCACTTTGGGTAGAATTTCCCAGGAAAAGGAGAGGCATCCTTCACCATAGTTTGTTTGTTGCTGCCATTTTCTAGAAGCATGCTGGTCCCCTTTACAACCACCCTCCTTATACTTCTCAATGAAGACATCAGCACGAAGTCTTGTCTGGAACTCGTACCGGACTCGGAGGGCCCTTGTGGACAGTCTCAGGATGCATGGCAACCTGCCCCAGGGCTCAGGTGTTTATTTTCTGCATCCCACAATAATTTGAAGAGGTTTCAACCAAAATAAAGAAGGTGAGATGTTAACACATAATTAAAGATTTTGTTTATACAATAAAATTCATACTACAGCTCTGGGGGCCCCACCTAGCCAAACAATCTAGGAAAAGAACAAATTTGGAGCTCTCCTATTTCCTGATTGCAAAACTTACTAACAAGCTACAACAGAAGAGAAACAGTATGACACTGACATAAGGACAGACACAGAGACCAGTGGAGTAGAACAGAGAGACCAGAAATAAACCTTTGCCTCTATGGTCAGTTGATTTTCAACAAGGCTTCCAAGGTCATTCAGTAAGGAAAGCACAGGCTGTACACAAACAGTGCTGGGAAAACTAGACAGCCACATGCAAAAGAAAGAAGTTGAACCCTTACCTCACACCATAGGAAAAATAATTCTGACTTGGTCAAAAGCCTAGATACGAAAACTAAAACTACAAAACTCTTAGAAGAAAACATAGGGGAAAATCTTCATGACATTAGTTTCAGCAAGGATTTCTCGGGAATGATGCAAAAAGCACGAGCATCAGAAGAAAAAATATATAAGTAAGACTTCATCAAAACTTGTGCATCAAACAACACTACCATGGGAGTGAAACAAAAACCGAAAGAATGGGAGAAAGTATTTGAAAATCACATATCTGATAAGGGACTAATATCCAAAATATATAAAGAAGTCTTAAAACTCAACAACAACCAACCCAATTTAAAAATGGGCAAAGGACTTGAACAAACATTCCTCTAAAGAAGATCTACAGATGTCCAATAAGTCTGTGAAAAGACTAGCCAGTAGTAAAACGCAAATCAAAGCCACAATGAAATACTTCTTCACATTCATTAGGATGGCCATTCTTTAAAAAAAGAAAAAAAGAAAGAAAAGAAAAGAAAGAAAGGAAGGAAGGAAGGACAGAAAAAAAACAGGTGTTGAGGAGGCTGTAGGGAAATTGGGGCCCTGGCTCATGGCTGATGGATCACATTCAATGTTGTAGCCATTGTGGAAAACAGTTTGGCCGTTCCTGGAAGAGGTGAACATAAAATTGCCATGTGATCCCGTAATTCTACTCCTAAGAATTCAAAAGAATTGCAAGCAGGGGCTCAAACAGACATTTGTACGGAATTTGTACACACTTTCACGGCAGCATTATTCACCACAGCCAAAAGGAGGAAACGACCCAGTGGTCCATTGGGCAATGGAGCGGATAAACAAAATGTGATATACACACTTGTGGTCACACGGGCTACCACACGGGAGGACCCCGAGGCTATTAGGCTGCGTGAAATAAACCAGCCACAAAAGGACAGACACTGTACCTTCCATGAGGCAACTTGAAAAGTCCGTTTCATAGAGATGGAAGGCAGGACAGAGCCTACCAGAGTCTGGGTGAAGGGGAACGGAAAGTTAGTGTTTCGTGCGTGCAGAAAGACACCCTGATCTTACTTCACCAGATTGTGAACGTTTCAAGTTAATTCTGAGGGTCGGCGTCTCCCCACTCCTACTGTTGACAGGGCCGCACAAGGTGGCGGGGTCTCCCCAGGTGCAGACATGGGCCGCTCCCTTCGCACATGTGTCACAGGGAGGCCTCCAGAGCCCTGTCCACACAGACCCTCATGGAGGACAGGCCAGGGCTTTCCAGGCCAAGGTTGTCCCCAAGGTTCAGAAGCTACCTCTGTGCCATGGTCACTGGCTGCCATTTCTGCCTGAGGTCCTGCCGGCTCCCCTGGTGGCATTGTGAGGAAAAAGGGCTTTTTGGAGCCCCAGACCCCTTTTGCGCCACCTCTTCCTCCTTTTTCATCTCCATCTTCTTTCTCTTGCTGCTTCTCTTCCTCTCTCTGCCTTTCTCACCACCTGGTCAAACCCCAGGGATAGCTTTCCTGGGCAAGGGACCCCTCTCCCTCTCTATTTGTACCAGCGATGTTTTGTTTATGTCCATGGATCCTCTCCCTCCCTGAGGCTTAGGCTTCTGGAAAGAAGAGTCAGAAGACGTTAATCCCGTCTCTTCTTCGTCACCTGCAGTGCCACCCTGAGGGCACAGGGCAGGGAGCTTGGTGATGACTGGAGTGGGGCAGGGAGGAGCCTTGCACAAGTCAGGATGGGCCCATTTCACAGGTGGTAAACGGATACCTAGAGAGGATAAATGATGTGCCCAAGCTCATCGGCTGGCAGGGGTCACTTTGCAAGTTTGCCCATCTCCTGATGCCAAGGCTGGCTGCCTTCCACAGCAGCCACCAGCCTGGGACCACCCTGGTCCTCGTCCCCATGCTTCAAGCCTGGGAAAGCACCGCACTCCCTCTCCTTCCTTTCCGGCCCCATGTGCTGCTGTCTTGCAGCTGTGCAGGGTGGGCCCGCCCGCCCAGGCTAATTCAACACAGCTGCCCCACCAGTACCCTCGGGGGCTGGCTGAGAATCTGTTCCAGCAACACGTGTGGTTTCTCACTGAACTTAGAGTGAAAGTCTCTGCAACTGGGGGGTCAGGATTTGAGGCCGATCAGGTGACGCGCTGGGGCTGGTTCCTGCCTCCAGGTGTGGAGCTTCCGCTTCGAGGCTTCTCATCGATACCCAAGCGAGCAGAGACGATCCTGGCAGGGCTTGCCCTCTCACCGTTCCATCTTTCCCTTGCGGAGACAGAGACCACTTAAAAACAAACAAAACCAGAACCAAATCATTCTTCCATCATCCAAGGATAGCATGCTCGCTGTTGACCTTTCAAAGAGATAGGTACAGAGGAAGAAGCAGGAACAATTGCCCAACCCAGCTGTGTGGCACTCTGGCATCATCTGGGCACGTTCCCTGCTGATTTCTGCAGGTTTTATGCGTAGCCCATCCCCCATACCACTAGTCTGCTCCGTGTAGGGGCGGGGGGAGTGGGCAGGAGTGCAGGGAAGCACCAGGGGTTGGGAGGGACAGGGAGCAAGAGGAAACGTGGGCGAGAGCCTTTACTGGGGTTTCTGTGGAGGCGTGGGAGAGGCAGGGCAAACGGGCTGAGGTTCGGCTAACTTGAATAATTTCAGGGCTCTGGGGCATAGAGGTGTCCCGTGTTGTCTGATACCTGGCCCCGGGCACTTAGGGCAGGCAGATAGTGGCCCAGAATGAGAGCTGGATGACGAGGTGGGACAGGGGTGGGCCCTGGACTGGTTGCTTTGCATTGGGAAGGCGGGAGCGTTGGGTGACTTATTTACTATCTTTGGGAATTGGCTAGCCCTGGGAGGAGCAGTCCTTCCAGGGTCAGCAAGGCCCCAGATGTCAAAACATCAGAAAACAAAAAACAAAAGACATAGTTAATTCAGGACAGAAGCTGCCTGGAGACGGGGACTGCTCCCCTGTTAGGCTCCCTGCCCCTTCCTCCTAGAGCTCTCTTCCAGCCATAGGCAAAGTAGAAGGGCCAACCTGGCCCTCTGGTCTGCCCTCCAGGGGTAGGGCCTTTGGGCCCTTCCCACCCACAGCCCCACAGAGCCCTGAGTGCAAAGGGCTCTTCCGTGTGTTCCCAGCTTGCACTCTCAGGACACAGTTGGAAATTCATAAACACACGGACAAAGTGAAGTTCAATAACCCCTCCTCCAGGCCCTTGTCATTGGCCATGCACAGGTCTTTCTCCTCAGTTCCCTCCCAGGGATGCTTGCCAGAGCTCAGTGTGCCCACAAGGTCACCAGACTCTCAGCGACGAATGTGATCCCAACACTGGGCACCCCACAGGTTCCCTCCCAGGACCGTCGTGGCTGTGGAATTCACGCTGCATGATGCCAGATTTTGAAGTGTGCTTTTTTTTAACATAACCTCATATTAGAAACACTACCTATGTTGATAAGAATGCTTCATAAAATCAGTTACTTATTTGCATAATCACCTCCTATGAGCGTATCCTCCTTTCCTGCATGGTTCCCCCCGACCCCACCTCAGACCAGACCTGGGAGGAAAGAGCGGCTTCCGCCAGGTGCTCCTAATGCTTGCTTGCCCCCTCCTAAAGCCACACATGCTTCCACACAGCGACAGCGGGAGGAATTCACGAGGAGGCACCTTGATCGTGCCACCTGATCGAGCAGGCATATCTCCCCCCGCCCCCCCCCAAGGCTGGCTATCAGCCAAGAAAGCGTGTCTTCGAGCTCAGTGCAATGGGCAAGGGCACAAAGCTCTCCTTTGTGTCTTGTTTTCTTCTGTGGAAATGAAGCTGAGTTCTCTGAACCAGCCTCCCAGTATGCCGGGCTGGTATTATTACTCCCCAGAACACCGGGTTTTTGTTAATTTTTTCCTGTTCTGCCGGGCACCCAGCTCAGGGTGAGGCCCACGCTGGCAGCATCTGCTTGAAGGAAGCCTGTGTTTTACAGGGAGGTAAACTGAGGTATCAGGCATAAAATCTGCCTCTTGAGAGCCAGGCCGCAAGCTCTGGACACAGCGGCTCGCCATATCCACATCCTCCTGCCCTTGGCTTGCCCGGGAAGGGTGAGCATTCAAGGCCTCCGACCTACCTGGAAAAAAATCCAGGCAGAGCCTCTGGGGTTCATCTGCACGTGGCAGGTTCAGTTTGGTGGAGGATAGAACATGTTAATCTCAATGAATGTTTACATCAAGTTCTGGCTTACTAGATCCTACGAATAATTTCTATTGCGCATCAAATTCGTATTATGGGCATTGAATGAAGAAAGGAGTGAAGAAATGAAGGAAGAGGGAAGAGAGATTCAGGGAGAGAAAGGATCAGACGGGACAGAGAGAGAAATGTAGAGGAGAGAGAGCTGGTGAGGGCCATGCAGAGGCAGCCTAGAGGAGGAGGCCAGGAGAAGGAGACCACGGGGAAGAGGCCAGAAGATGGGGAGACCAGTCTGTGCCCTCGTCGCTGCTGCTCCATGTGCCAACTCTAGGACCCACACCCTTCTTTGCCACATTGAGGAGATGTGAACTGGCCAATTAATAATTGCCCAGACTTCTATCCGCCCTAACATTCAGGAAGCCAAAGGCTGTCAAAGTGATTCGAAATGCAGAAGCTCAGCCAAGCCCAGAGAGGAAGTCATCTTCATGGAGGGGGGGGATCTCAGCAAACCAAAGGTCAGCTCTGAGGGGCAGGCTGGAGCTGGGTTGTCCACCCTCCAGGGTGTCTGAAGCACCTTGGGCCCTCTGAAAACTCAGGCTCCCTGGCATCTCAGCTTGTTTATCTTCATATTATTAGTAATCCCATAGCGATGGACTGGGATTAAATCTGATTGGGTCCCCCCCATGTATGACTTCTGCTCCTGATCCAGGCTCCATCCCCTACACATCCCATATTCCCCACCTCAAGGGCCCTCCCCACCTACCGAAGAAGGTGTCCATGAATAAATCATTGTAACACCCAGCAAAGTGTGTAACTATCACATAGCGGGTTCGAGGTTTCAAAAGGTCTACCATAGACTTTGGGTTGAGTTCCTAAACATCCCTAAGCAGCTGGAAACATAGAAGCAGACTGGTGCCTGGTTAGCATTCCACGGCCCTGGCCACCTCAGTGTGGTTTGATGCCTGCCCCTGCCCCTGATGAGCTCTGTGAACCTGGGCAGCTCATTCAACCTCTCCTAGCTTCTGTGTTCAGTTTTTAAAATGGTACAGAAACACTGCCTCATTCAAGTACCATTGTAGAATTGTAGAAATCAAAGGCCTTAAGCTCTCAATCTCTATAAATGTACTAGGCATCCCAGGTGAGAGGGGCCCTCTCCCAAGGGGGGTTAGGGTGGGCATGACTATTTCAGTTCAATGGTCAGGGGTGATCCTTGAGGTTAATCGTGTGGAAAGGGCAGTTGCCAGGAGGACCCGTGACCATGAGGAGCTGGGGCGCAGGGAAGGGAGGCCCTGGAGAAGAAACACAGGGACCACCTGTGATCTCCAAAGAGATCCTGGGCCCAGCAGGGAAGCAGAGAACGGTGGATACTGAGAGGAAAAAAGAGTGAAAAAGCATCCAGGCCAAAGTCCAGCTTCACACCGTGGCCTGGGTGAGGCTGGCATCTGTGTTAGCAGGAGAACTTTCTCCACGCACTGACGGCTTTCTGCCAGGCACCCAACCCCGAGAGAGCCGGGCTAGCTCACGCCATCTCTCATCTCACCTGTTGCCACTAGCAAAGCATACGACACATAGGAGTTTCCTTGGATGGTTCAATGAATCAATGAATGAATCAATAAAAGGTCTATCTGAGATTCCTTTTCTTTCCTCCTCCCCTCCCAAATGACATAACACAAAACCTTAAAGTAAAATTGATGTGGACCCACAAGTAGAAGACGCCGTACATTCAGTATTTTAAGTGTGCTAAATAAAGATGTTGCCAAAAAGGAAAACAAGGGGCACCAGTGTGGCTCAGTAGGTTAAGCAGCCGACTCTTGGTTTCAGCCCTTCCCCCTGCTGGTGCGTGCATATGCACGTGCACTCTCTCTCTCTTAGATAAATAAATAAATCTTAAAGGAAGAAAAGAAAAGGAAAACAAAGAGAAAGGGAGTTTCAAAGGTTATGTATGTGCCTGCCCCTGTGTACAAGGCAACCGAGGGAGCCATGGAACTACTCAGACAGGTGTGTTTCCAAGAATCCTGGCTCTGTAAGGTGCAGGGACTTGAAATCTTGGCACTGGCTTGTTTGGGTCTCCTCTCCTCATGGTTTTCTAGAGAGATCAGCTTAGTGAGCACCGGCTGGCTGTAAAGTGCCATGAGAGAGGAAGGCGCCTGTGGGAAGAGGTGATCAATGGAGTCCACTCTCCATCTGTCACCAGGAAATTGATTCCAGCAAAGCCACGGCTATTTAAGACCTTGGGATGGCTTATGGGTCTTGAATGTCTTCTGCCAGCCATGAAACAGGAGATGTTTTATGGAGATGTACTCCTAGGGAAAGATCAGAGCCTGGGAGGCCACAGAGGGCTCACAAAGCCCAGGACTGACTACAGTTTTAAGACCGATGCAGTCTTTTTTTTTTTAAGATTTTATTTATTTATGTGTCAGAGAGAGAGAGAGCACAAACAAGCAAAGTGGTGGCAGAGTCAGAGAGAGAAACAGGCTCCCCCCAAGCAAGGAGCCTGATGCGGGACTCGATCCCAGGACTCTGGGATCATGACCTGAGCCAAAGGCAGTGGCTTAACTGACTGGGCCACCCAAGCATCCCAAGATGGAGGCACTCTTAAGTGGAGATCAGGCGAATGTCTGTAAGAAGCCTTCCAAGCCTCCAACTGGAGAGATGCAGCCCCCCACCCCCAGCCATGCTCTTGCCTGGGCTCACAAGCCCTCTCGTGAAATGAGAAGTGAGGCTGAGCTGAGGGGAAGGGAAAGCTCTTTGGGGCGTGCAGACTTGCTGTTGGTATCATTCTGCACAGCCGAGGCATTCCCCGAGCCTGGCCGCCCAGGTCTGCAACCTCACCCCAGGCCATCCGACCTTTCCTCCACGAGAAAGCCGCCGGGAGCTCACAGAGT
>PISX010006223.1:0-99528 GCA_004024625.1 Mellivora capensis
TTAGGATACCATAATAAACAATGCAGATAAATTCCCCACTTTTGTCAGGTGTATTCTTGTATTCTCTCCCCTAGAATAATGACTTTCCAGAAACACAGTAGGATCAGTGGCAGAGCTGTGCTGGTTGCTGATCCCTTGTAGCACCCTGGGGACTCTTAAAAACAAAACAAAACAAAACCCGACCAACCAACCAACAAAAAATCAGAATGTTGGGGAGAAAGAAGTGAAAAAGGGAGAAGGGAAGACAAGAAGAGAACAACTATTGATAGAGCAATTCCTTGTTTCATTCTGTTCAGAAAGTAGCATTCTGTCAAGTAACTTCGGAGACCTCCTGATTTCCAAATGAAACTGTGTCTTTTAGATGATAGGCATGGTGTTAGATTCTATAGAGATAAGACAAAGTTTTGGATATGGTTTTTCCTTCTAAGATTTTACAATCTAGTAAGGGAGATAAAATGTAAACACATTAATAATTAAGAAAAATAATTATGAAAAACACTAATACACATAATGTCATTATAGCGTAATTATGAAAAATTGCACAGACAGTAATAGGTAGGAGTTTAGAACAAGAACCAGCAGTTTTGGGTGGAGTGAACAGAGCAGCCTTTACAAAGCAGACGAGGGTTTGCTTGAGCTTGAAAAGTAAGTAAAATTTGGGAAAGCAGGAAGGCAAAAAAGGTAGTCATTTTAGTCATTGGATGTTATGAGCAAAAGTGCATAGATATAAAAGTATAGAATTTTTTTATGGCACTGTGATTAAACCAGTTTGGCTGGAGTTCAGGGGATTTGTTGGTATGTTATAGATAGATGTAGTAATCTATAGAAAGCAGTCTTTCATATACTTGGTCAAGTAGGCTGTAAATGAATGAGGAGGCAATCATTTGCCTTGGAAAGAAGAAGGCACTTTTTCCTTTAATACAGAAAAACTGGGTGATGAGGTTATAGATATGTAGATTAGTCAGCGTTCTTAAGAGAAACAGAACCAATAGGATATACATTTCTATAGATAGAAAAAATTTAATATAGAGGAATTGGTTCATGTGATTGTGAGGTAGGCCTGCAGGCTAGAGAACCTGGGAAGAGTTCCTTTTTGTGGGTCTCAGTGTTTGTTCTTAAGGCCTTTTTTTTTTTTTTTTTAATTTTTTTATTTGTCAGAGAGAGAGGGGGAGAGAGAGAGAGCGAGCACAGGCAGACAGAGTGGCAGGCAGAGGGAGAAGCAGGCTCCCCGCCAAGCAAGGAGCCCGACGTGGTACTCGATCCCAGGACGCCGGGATCATGACCCGAGCCGAAGGCAGCCGCCCAACCAGCTGAGCCACCCAGGCGTCCCTCTTAAGGCCTTTAGTTGCATGAGGCCTACTCACATTAGGAAAGGTTCTCCTTTACTTAAAGTCTGTTGATTTAAATGTTAATCATGTCTAAAAAGTACCTCATAGCAATAATTAGACTAGTGTTTTAACAGCTAGGCACCATAGCCTAGCCAACTTGACACTAAAACGGATAGTCATAGTATGTAAGAGTAAAGAGAAGGAAAATGAAGAATTTAATGGCTTGAGAGGTTGCAAACTTAAGCTTACACAATCAAGAAAATAATGAAAGTGAGTGAAGCAGGCTAGGTGAGGACTGTGGCAAATTGGACAGCTGTATACCATCTGTCTATATTGGGCCATTATTACACATTCTAGCCAGTTGATACCTTGTAAGAATGTGAGTTCAGTGTGGCTAGATTTGCTTGTTTTTCAAGATTTATAAATAAGATTTTTAATATTCACAATTAACTTAGTGATTTTAAAAATATTGTATGGTCCACAGGGAACAAACTGTTGGTTGTCAGGGAGAAGGGGGTGGGAGATGGCCATAATGGGTAAGGAGAGAGGGAGGTGAGACTTCCAATTATGGAATGAGTAAGTCATGTGAATAATAGGGAAGGCATAGGGAATATAGTCAATGACATTGTAATAGTGTATGATGATAGAAGGTAGCTACACTTGTGAGCATAAATATACAGAGAAGCTAAATCACTGTGTTATACACATGAAACTAATATAACATTGTCTTGTCAACTGTAGTCATAAAAAATTAAAAAAAGAAAAAGCAAAAATATTATATGGTCCAAACTGGATATCAGTTGCAACATTTGGGCCATGTCTGTAGTAGATTCTAATCTAGATTTAGGTGTTTGCAAACTATTCTGTAGTGGGCCAGACAGTGAATATTATAGACATTTTAGTCTGTATAGTCTCACAACTCTTCAGCCCTCCTCTTGTAGCACAAAGCCAGCCACAGATGATATGTAAATGAATTGGCAGGACTGTATTCTGTAAAACTCTAATTACAAAAACCCACAGCATGTAGCCCACAGGCAGCAGCTTGCTGATTGCTGACTTTATACATGATAAGAGTTTGGGATTTTTAGTAAGAGAAGATTTAGCATAGCCATCATTTGAAATCTGTCATGTGGGATATAGTATGAGAAGTTGTTTCTGAGGTGCAAACTGGGGTTCTCTGACTAGAAATGATAAAAGGATTGAGTCCATTTTGGAGAGTGTTGAATTTGGTTATCAAGAATTTATAGTAAAAATCCAGGGTTGAGTAATGAGAAGCTTGATGGAAAGGAATTCCCTTTTCACTTAGCAATCCTGTCATCACTGAGCTGAAGTGAGATAGTTTGGCTTATAAAAACCTTGCTCAGGCCAGATATTTGGCTTGAATGTCTCTCATTAAGGGAGAACAAGATAGGAAGAAAATTGGAGCTACAGTATAAATAATCTTACAGATGAAAAAATTAGAAGTCATTTATACTTTGCTGCGATGAAAATTCTCCAAAGGAGAGAGTTTTTCAGGGTTCATTGACTTTATGGACTCCAATAGTCTCCTTTCTAAGAGTATGAACTTGATAGATTGTAGCAACTTCACAGTAGATTTTGAGATCTATAAATAGGGTATTATCACCTGAAGGAGCAGGAGTAGTGTAAAAAGAAGAAATAATTGTTAAGTATTACATTACTGAAGAAAAGGAGATGAAAGAGTTGAGAGATAAAATAGCTGAAACAGAGAAAATGAGGGATTTGCCTACATAGGATTCATAAGAAACACAGGAGAAGGAGGTATGTACTCCTAGGGGAATAAGACCAAGGGAAGAAGACAGATGGGACAGGGCCTCTTGCAGAGGCAAAAGCCCCTGCTTAACATTTATTTATCAAGCACAGTGTTGTCTGAAATTTTTCTCATTATGAAACACAAATATTGCCGTTTGTATACCACATTGGGGTATATGCAGAGCTGCAACTGGAAGCACCTGGTTCAAGAACTCTGACACCCTAAGCCCTGCCCAGTTGTCCTGAGACCTGATGGGGATGAATATCTTGCCATAGCTATAACCCTTTTGCATAGCACACCTATGGTACACTATTTGGGAACTCTAATTTAGGGCACAGGTTTGGGGAAACTTCCAGAGGGACTTGTGAAGGGAGTTTCTGAATACTATAAACTGGTATTACTTTCTGTCTTCACACATGAGCAAACTCAGAAAGGAAAGGAAGCAGCAGTCAAGGCACTAGAAATGCGAATACATGGGTTAACCAATTGGAAGTCTCAGAAAACTGCAAATGTGCTATAATCTCTGAAAAAGAGGGAAAGTACCTTTTCATATGATGGGTTTTCAGCTATGTAACTTATTATTATTTTTTTACCCAGTGTTACTACATCAATATAGATTACATGAAATATATTGCTAGTTATTTCTGTTAGTATTTCCCTGACTTGGTGGATATGATTGAAGAGCCATAGGAATGAAACCTATTAGGCTCACATTTTCTTCTGAGATGTCAGAGACACTTGAAAAATTAGCACAGGGAAAATGGTTTTGTAGTGAATTAGTAGTTAGGTGAAGCTCCCTTGTTTAATTCCATCTTTCTTTTTAGATAGAAATTTTTAAAATGGTCTTAGATAATGGAAACAGGTGATTTTTGAAGTTCACTTCTGACTTCCTAGACATGAGTGCTTTAATATCTTTTATTTACTTTTAACACCAGTCCTGTGAGGTAGATGTGATAGATACTTCTCTGACAGAAGACAAATTCAGAGAGATTGACCTATTCAAATAGCATCCGGTTAATGGTGTCAAGTCTTGAATTGGGACTGTTAAATCTGTTGCCTCATCCACTCATACTCTATATATTTTTTTTTGTATAGGTTTTTTGGTGACCTAAAAGTACTAGAAAGTAAAAACAGTATGCTTTGTTTCTTTATTCATTCAAGAAGTGTTTTTTTTTTCTCACCCCCTTTATACCCCATATTCTTCTAGGCAGTGAGATGCAATTGTAAACAAAACAAAGTTTTGGTCTACATGGATCTTATGTTGGGTTGTTTTTTTTTTTTTTAAGATTTTATTTATTTGACAGACAGAGATCACAAGTAGGCAGAGAGGCAGGCAGAGAGAGAGAGGGGGAAACAGGCTCCCTGCTGAGCAGAGAACCCGATGCAGGGCTCGATCCCAGGACCCTGGGATTATGACCTAAACCGAAGGCAGAGGCTTTAACCCACTGAGCCATCCAGGCGCCCTGGATCTTATATTTTAATTAAAGGTGATAGTGAACTGTACTGTGAAATGTACTGTAATACTGGGTAGTAGTATGTTCTAATATCATTCTTTCTGAGAACAAGTAAGAAATTTGGCTTAAATTTTAATTCATGTTTAGGTTATCAAACACTTATTGGGTTGATTTTTGTTAGCTGTATTTTTTCCTATGAAAAGATAGATTTGGGACGCCTGGGTGGCTCAGTTGGTTGGACGACTGCCTTTGGCTCAGGTCATGATCCCGGAGACCTGGGATCGAGTCCCGCATCAGGCTCCCAGCTCCACGGGGAGTCTGCTTCTCCTTCTGACCTTCTCCTCGCTCATGCTCTCTCACTGCCTCTCTCTCAAATAAATAAAATCTTAAAAAAAAAAAAAGATAGATTTTTCATAAGTACACATTGTTTATCTTTTCACAGGCAATATAAAGAAAATGAAAGTCTGTCAGAAGAAGAAAAAGACTACAGAAGTTTGGATGTCTCACCAACTTATAAAGGCCTTCTAATGGTATGGGGACTACGTGACTAATAATTACTTTTTTTTATAAAGTAAAATAATAATCTAGGAAAGTTAACTATTTTTCTACAAAATGTGTTGAAGTCATTACAGAATCAACTCAAGGAATCGAAATCCAAGATTGATGCACTTTTAAGTGAAAAGCTGAATCTTCAAAAAGATTTAGAAACCAGGTCAGAAAAACTTAAGTAATTTTTATTTAACTTTTGGAAAGTAAACACATACTGGAATTTGGGGTGTTAAATGAATCTTTCCAGCTCTTTTACCATGAAACTAATCTTAGAAATGTCATACTTTTTTACACTCATTTTAGTTAGTTGTATCTCATATGATGGAAGGAACAAGAACACATGTAGGTAGGCAAGGGAAGTGGAATATAGGAGCCCACATGGAAAAAGATAAAACTGGGTAGGAACGCAGAATAGATTCAGATTTATATCAACAGGTTTCCTATTCCCAAATTTCTTTAGAATGTCTTAATATCTTACCTCTGTGTCATGAGAGGAAAAGAAAACTAAAAAGTTTAAATGTCATATAAAAAGTTATATTTATATATAGCATGCCACCACAAAAGGATGATGTTCTGCATGTTGACAGGGAATAACAAGGGATGAACATTAAGATTTTCTTCATTTGACAAGTGTTTGTTGAATACCTCTTACAAGTTAGACACTGTCCTAAGCTCGGTTATAATATTAATGACCAAAATAAATAACTTATTCTCATAAGGATTATATTTAAATGGAGAGGAAACTGATACCTAAAGTAGAAGCCATTTATATAAATTTTTTAAAAACCTACTACATAATGTGTAAGTTTATGTCTATATAAATATGTAGCAAAAATTTTAAACCATGGGAATAATGAGCAATGAATTTGGGATAGTGGTTACCTAAACGGGGACACACATGGAGTTTTAACTATATGTATAATGTTTTAGTTAAAATTTGAAACAAATCTGTCAATATTTAACTTTGGTGAGGCTGAGTAGTGGGTACACCATTATTTATTTTACTATTCTCTCTTCTTGTCGGTACATTTGAAATATTTCACTATAAAAACAAGTAACAGATTAACAACAAACAAAATAGGTAAAAAGTTTTGAACAGGAAATACATGGAAGGAGAAATTCAGTGGCCAATAAATACCTCACTGGCAGTCATGGAATATTTTAAGATTTTTAATAAGCATATTTGTGACAAGTAACACGGTATACCTTATTTATTAAATATCTTTATAGTTTTATTCAATAAACTGAATGCACTCAATGTGATTTATTTTCTACAGGCCCACACAGCATGAATTAAGACTTTATAAACAACAGGTGAAGAAACTGGAGAAAGCCCTTAAGAAAAACATCAAGTAATTATATTTTACCAAAGTTACAGATTCATTATGGTTTAGTATCTTATTATTTTTATTACCTCTAAGTTTACTTCATGCTTTCCTCATAGTGGCCTTTATTTGAAATTACCAGACTGATGGGGGAAAATGACATAAAAGGTATTTCTGGTTCTAGAGTTTAAAAACAGTTTCTACTGTGTTGGATTTGGCTATATATTTATCTTAAGAACAAAAAAAGGCATTTATCTGATGTAATAAGGGCAAAGATTTTAACTAGAAAATTGTCTTTGGAAACCATAGTGGAATTGCAAGTGAATCATTGAAATTAGACATGACAAGCCCCCAATTTTTCTTGGTGCTAGTTGTGACCTGAATAATACACAGCCTCATCACACTTTACAAGTACTAGCATGAATGCAGTGAGCCATTCACAGCGAGTCACATTCACATAAAAGTACTTACTTGTACTTTTCTTGATGTTGAAAGGCACAGTCTCAGAGGAGTTTGAAAAAGTTGGTCCTAAATAGTAGTAGTATTTTCTGAAAATTATCCAGGTGTACTCTTTCATTCAAGGGAATGGGACCAGAAGAGGTAGTGTAAGGAGCACTGGGAGGAAATATTTTGAAAACTGTATTAGTTAATATATGCATTAGGTGTATTAAGTCAGTTGTATTAGCATAAGTTGGTTCAATTTTCATTGACAACTATGTTTCTTCCTTCCCATGGCAACACATGCCACAGTGAAAGGCAAATATTCTGGACATCCAAGGATTAACATACTGAGTTAAATTAAGATAGTATAGAAGGAGAACTAAAAAAGAAGAGAAATGGAAGGTTCGGAAAGGCTGCATTCATTAGTTCACTTAATATTTTTCCCTTCCTGCTTATTCCTTAATATTTTGGGTACCTTTAGTACTTCCTACTATTTGCTTGGCATTTTGGGTACTGAAATTGTGTGATAAGCAAAATAGAAATGGTCCCTCACCTCATGGAGATTACGTGAGGGGAGAAAGACAATGAAAAAAAAAAAAAAAAAGACCATTCTGATGTAGTGTAAGTACTAAGTGTGAAATAGTATGAGAGTTGCTATTGTGTGAGTTTGGACAAGAGGTGACATAGTCACAGGGGGCAGTAGTGGCGGAGGTGAGAAGTCTTTGGAATATTGGAGGTAGAGCTGATAGGACTTGGTGATGGATTGGATATAGCAGCTTGGGAGGGGCGCGGGGGGAATCAAGATTCCTCTAAGTTTTAAGCCTGAATAACTAGATAGTTCTTATGTCTAACTGAGATAGGACAATTGGTTGAGAAGCAATTGGGAAAAGGAGGATGTACGGAGGTAAAAAGAGGAGGTGTAGATAGATGTTATATGTGACTATATGAAGGTGTTCATGAGGAAATGAAGTCCTAAAGAAACAGTTAAGCCTAGTTAAGCCTGAAACTTCTTACACTACTTTTGCTGAAGAGTGGGAAGTTGTAGAAAAACATGATAGGACAAAAGGGTATGAGCTAAGTATACTGGGGGGAACTCAGATTCTTTCTTGGAGTTCCTCTGTCTGCAGAGATAAAAATGCTCCTTTAGGTGTATTGGAGGGCCCCTATTACATGAGGGTCTTAAGATCTGCTTCAGGAGAGGAGGAGGTCAGAGAGCCTCTCCTGCACCTGCCAGGTCTCAAAGTCCTTTTGCTTAAAACATTTCATATGTCAAATGGCATATTGTGGAGTGGCATGTCCTGATCCTCTTCAAAGGGATTTTACTCACCTCAAGACAAATATATTAGTGAAGACACACACACATATATGTATGTGCACTTATGCATACATAGAGATAGGTAGTCAGTCTTCATTATTCACAGATTTCATATTTGTGAACTTGCCTACCTGCTAAAATTTATTTTTAACCCTCAAATCAGTTGTTGTAGCACTTTCATGATCATGAGAGGACATGCCCAACATATACATTTCCCGCTGTTGAACAAGGTGATGCTCTGTCCTCTTGTTTCAGTTCTTTTAACTCTAAACTAGCATCCTTGTTGTTGTCATAGTGCCACTTTTTTGCTTGTTTCTTTGCATTTTTGCACTTTTTTTGGTGATTTCTTCATGATGGCCACTAAGCATAGTGTTGATGTGCTATCTTGTGTCCTTTCCTGGGTGGGAAGAAGGCTGTGATATGGCTTATAGAGAAAATACATGTGCTAGATAAACGTCATTTAGGCATGAGTTATAGTGCTGTTAGTTTTGAGTTCAATGTTAATGAATAACAATATCAAATAAGGTGTTTTTAAACATAGACACACATAAAACAAGTTTATATTTTGATCAGTTGAGGGAAGTGTCACCAGCTGCATGTAGGAATCCAACTCTGTATTAACCCTAGGAGCAATGGCTCAATCTTTGCTAATTCAGTGTTTATGGTGACTTTATAGAACATAACTACCACAAATAACAAGAATTGACTGTATATGTCTTTGTTGTTCATTTTGGGTTGTCTTTAGATTGACTTTTCACGATTAGCCTTTAAAATTATGATTTAGAATTAATCTCTGCTGTATTTTTCTGTTGAATTTTGAAGAAATTAATTGTGCTTTAGAAATTTAAATTTGGAATTTAAAAAATTAATATATTTTTTTTTTTTAGGTTTGGAAGTTTTGTAGAATCTAGATGTGAAACAGGGAATTAGGAATGTTAGATAAATTGCCTACATCACACAGATGGTATGTGGAAGAACTTGGAAAGAAATTAGATCTGTACCCAGTCATTCTGACTTCAAAGCTCAAACTCTTAGTCATCATACTAATTAGAACCAACAAAACACCTGATGAAAAACATTTTTTTAAGGTAAAACTTCTCAAATTTTTATTTTCTGCAATGGCAGAGGCAAAATATTTTTTAAAGAACTTCTGTGTTCTCTTTAAAGAATGTAAATGTTAGAGAATTCAAGAACTAAATGTTGGGCAAATAATTAAAAATAAAATATCCTGTCAGTCCAGTGAATCCTTTCCATATATGTAGAAAAAAAGTTTTATTACTGATTAACATCCAGCCAGACTGTGATGTACATTATAGGCAGTCTGCTGAAGAGATTACAAAGCCAGAAAGAAATCTCATTCTTTTATATAGCCAGGCATGTACAATTGATTACATATATTGTACGTGAATTTTGTCTTTATCCTAAGGAAGAATAAAGCTTCCCATGTTTTTTTTTGATAAGTAGCAAGGTATAGCCTAGAGCCAGGAGCCTAGACTAAACTACTGCAGAGACAGGGAGATATCTACATTTCAAAAATATGGTTCAAAGGCTCCTACAAAGAAAGACATTCCTGGGATATAAACTTGGCAAGAGGCTTATTTAAATCTTAGAAAGATTTATATACTTCTCAAAGACATACAGAAAGGATTTACAACTGCAAGTTTTAGGAAAGGAGGGAAAAGGCTCTCTCTCTCCCATTTAGAACCTGAGAGAATTCATTTTTTTTTCTTTAGATTTGTTGCCTTTCCACCAACCACCTTCACTATCAAATGAGTCTATTTGATATGGAAAAAATGGACTTTCTTGTTTGAATTAACATACAAACAGGTTGATTATAAAATTTGGTTATTAGGAGGTGATCAAATAGGTCTGCCAGTTAAAGATAAAGGTACTACACTAATCTCATTTAATTTCAGTGATATTTATATTTGGTAGGCAAAAACAGAATCATAATCCTGTCACTCTGGTGTTGAGTTGATGTATGGTGAGGTGGTTAGGACAGTGAACCAAACTGAAATGAACAATCAAGGCTTTATTCACTTACTACAACAGTATAAGCAGCCAAAAAGTATTCCATTTTTAGTATTCCATTTTTCTCTGTGGAATGGCACCAGGGAAGGGTTGGTGAATGACATGCAGCACTGGTAGTAGGAAACATCTCACTGCCTAGGAGCCCTGCACAAAAGACTCCTGCTGTTTCATGGGCCTAGTGCAGGCCTGGGAGTGGATACTGAGTCCGAATGGAGAAAAATAGGTTAGTTAAGACTGCCCCGACCCCATAAGGAGAAGTGGCAGGTACCTCAGTCAGGGTCACCCCAATAAAGAGGCCTCAGGATGGAGGCACCTGGACTAGTAATGCTGGCCTGAGAGTTGCAAGGAAAGGGAGGGATAAGGGGGGCTGAGTTCTCAACAGCAACTCCCTCCAGAGGGTGCAGTGCATAGACTGTGTTCCAAGTCTGAAGTAGAAAAGCAATTTTCCCCCATGAGGCTTTCTAGGCAAAGCCTTTCTAATCATCTGGTTTGGGCCTGAAAGGTAACATGTGGGATTTTGGCCTGGAGCTAGACTGCTTTTCTAAAGAAACAGTTGCCTTCAGAGTTGTAGCACTGAGGTTGATAGATTGAAGGGAACCACCCTTCTTTTCATCCTAATCATATAAAAAGTCCTAGAATGTGGAGAAAAAGATTCAAGGCATGTACAACTTTGAGATGCTCATATTGGTGGATATATATGTGTTTTGTATCTTTGTGGCAAAATAAGTGGTGTTCTTTTTTAAGATTTTTTATTTATTTAGCAGAGAGCAAGAGAGCACAAGCATGGGGGGCAGCAGAGGGAGAGAGAGAAGCAGGCTTCCCACTGAGCAGGGAGCCTTATGCGGGCAATGGGGGACCTGACCCCAGGACCCTGGGATTATGACCTGAGCTGAAGGCAGACACTTAGCCAACTGAGCCACCCAGGTGCCCCAATAAGCAGGATTTTTAAAAAAAGATTTTATTTATTTATTTGACAGAGATCACAAGTAGAGAGGCAGGCAGAAGAGGTAGGGGAAAGCAGGCTCCCTGCCAAGCAGAGAACCCGATGCAGGGCTGTATCCCAGAACCCTGAGATCATGACCCCAGCTGAAGGCAGAGGCTTAACCCACTGAGCCACCCAGGTGCTCCTAGCAGAATTTTTAAAAACAAAATTGGCGTTCCATCTTTCAACTTATTCCTCATCTCCATAATGGAGTCATCATGAATCATGGAAAGGCTTTATCAGACACAGTTAAAAGCTATAAAATATCTGCACATAGAAATATCTTATGGAGTTGTCTATAGAAAACAGGAGACTAGGGCACCTGGGTGGCTCAGTGGGTTAAAGCCTCTGCCTTTGGTCTGGGGATCAAGCCCCACATCAGGCTCTCTGCTCAGCGGGGAGCCTCCTTCCCCCTCTCTCTCTCTATGCCTGCCTCTCTGCCTACTTGTGATCTCTGTGTCAAATAAATAAATAAAATCTTAAAAAAAAATAAAGAAATCAGGAAACTGCACAGCGTCTTTTAAGCTGAAAGTACAATTTGCTGGGTCTCCCAGACTTCACAGAGAAACACAGCTATTGCTCCTGGCTACATGGAATAAATATCCATTAAGTATGTAAAGAATCCTTTAGCTACTCCTAGGGGATTTTTATGGCCTTTAGGCCTTGCTCACTGCTCTGGAGACAACAGAACAACCCTAACATATTTCTGAGTACAGCCTATACTGCTAAAACATTTCTAAAACATCAATGAAATCATATGCAATTGAGAAATTAGGGAATGATTGTTATGCCCGAGTTTTCGCGTCTGAGAGACCACCAAGGAGCCAAGCACCAATGCAATCACACGAGGGTTTATTTGGCAAGCTTAAGCTTGGGTCCAAGTGTACCTGACGCAGCAGAGTAGGGACTTGGACCCTGAGGTGACATGCTTAAGCTTGGGCCCGAGTATACCCGACGCAGCGGAGTAGGGACTTGGACCCTGAACCAGACTACAGAGTTTTTAAAGGCAGAGTAGGGATGGACTCGGTGGTGGGTGAGGACAAAGGGGGTGTTCAGAAGTGATATCAGGGTAAAGAAGACTGTCAGGATATTGGAGGCCTGGTTATTATCAAGCCAAGGCTGTTTTTCCCTCTAATGAGGCACTAACATGAAGACAGTTGGGAGTTTCCTGGTGGAATGTCACATTCCCCCTACCAAGCATCCTTGTTAGTGAGATTTAGCATTGGGACATTGGTAACTGAGGGAGACTACTGTCTTGCAGGATTGTGATTTCTACAAGTTAACTATTTGTTCACGTATACTACCGAGGGGAGGGGAGTGGGTGGAGAGGAGATGCAAGGTGCCAGCTTTTACTTTGTCAAGATGGCTGTACTTACGTCAGGGCTAGACTAGAGGTGGGTACAGCCTTGTTTTTCTTGGCCTCCACATGATGAGTAATGTAAAATAGACATTACATTGTTCACATGATTTTTCCTAGGTACAAGGAATTAGAATAGCAGTAGTATTACAGCTTTCAGCAAGGGGAAAACCTTTGTTAGTACATAGGCAACTGCCCTTTCAGTTCTATTTTAAGAAAGTTTAAAATGAGAGGCTGCAACCAGGGGTCCCTCCTTGACCCTCACCATTAGACTCCAGGCTGGAGGCAAGTTGCCCTTCTTCCCTTACCTGTTTTAACCTCAGCTTCTTCAGCCTGGAGTTGCATCCATTTCCATCTTCGTAGTCTTGGCATTCTCAAGCCAATATTTCTGCTCTGTGGTCTGTGCATTTTTAATATCCCCTGAGGCAACCTATAGACATATTAGGGCTGTCTAACTTACCTCCTGAGGGACTGCCTGGTGGTGGTTCTCTGGTTACAAGCTGCACCAATTTTATGTAGACTGGTTTTTCTCCTGAGCTCTGTTATTTTTACCTGTGTGGTTTTGCAGAATACAAAGTTTTCACGAATATTGGGCTTTGGCTGATATTTATTGTGGAGACCAGGCAAACCAAAGGTCAATATCCCATGAGTCCCTAGCTTTCACTAAACCTCATCTTCTGTAAACTTAGAAAAACAATGAGATTAAATGTATACATGTTGTCAACCAAGAAGGAATTGACTGAAAATTTAAACAAACAAATACTAATCTGGGCAATTAGAATTGCAATCTGGGAGACAGGTTCAGGTAGAAACCTGAACTGTGTTTTGAGGGAGACAGAGAGGAGGCAGAATTATAAAGGTAAAAGGTATTGAGTGCCATTCTCATTTAGGTCCTCTGTGCAGAACTGATTGAAACTAGGTTAACTGGGATGGGTTGAGTTAATTTAATATGCATATGAAGTATTGAAACTTGCCAAAGTACAAATCTCATTGGTTCCTTTTGGAGTATAATGTGAACAATTTAGGTGTTGTGGTGAGGAGAAAGATCCAGACACAGCTGGCTGAAAAATTTTTTTTCTAATTATTTTATTTTACTTTGTTTTTTATTAACATATAATGTATTATTTGCCCCAGGGGTATAGGTCTGTGAATCGTCAGGCTTACACACTTCACAGCCCTCACCATAGCACATACCCTCCCCAATGTCCATAACCCAACCACCCTCTCCATACCTCCCCCGCCCCCCCCCCCGCCCGCAACCCTCAGTTTGTTTTGTAAGATTAAGAGTCTCTTATGTAAGATTAAGAGTCTCCCTCCAGATCCCATCTTGTTTCATTTTTTCCTCCCCACCCCCTAAACCCCCCACTCTGCCTCTCAAATTCCTCATATTAGGGAGATCATATGATAATTGTCTTTCTCTGATTGACTTACTTCGCTCAGCATAATACCCTCTAGTTCCATCCACGTCATTGCAAATGGCAAGATTTCATTTCTTTTGATGGCTGCATAGTTATTTCATATTTTTTATATATATATATATATATATATATATATATATATCACATCTTCTTTATCCGTTCATCTGTTGATGGGCATCTAGGTTCTTTCCATAGTTTGGCTATTGTGGACATTGCTGCTATAAACATTTGGGTGCACATTCCCCTTCAGATCACTACATTTCTATCTTTAGGGTAAATACCCAGTAGTGCAATTGCTGGGTCATAGGGTAGCTCTATTTTCAACTTTTTGAGGACCCTCCATGCTGTTTTCCAGAGTGGTTGCACCAGTTTGCACTGCCACCAACAGTGTAGGAGGGTTCCCCTTTCTCCACATCCTCGCCAGCATCTGTCGCTTCCTGACTTGTTAATTTTAGCCATTCTGACTGGAGTGAGGTGGTATCACCTTGTGATTTTGATTTGTATTTATTTCTCTGATGCCAAGTGATGTGGAGCACTTTTTCATGTGTCTGTTGGGCATCTGGATGTCGTCTTTGCAGAAATGTCTATTCATGTCCTCTGCCCATTTCTTGATTGGATGACTTGTTCTTTGGGTGTTGATTTTGATAAGTTCTTTATAGATTTTGGATACTAGCCCTTCATCTGATATGTCGTTTGCAAATATCTTCTCCCATTCTGTCAGTTGAGGCTGAACATTTTTTAAGATTTAGTTTCTTCCTATGAGGATATGCATAAAATCCTCCTCCTGAATGGCCTCCTTACCTTATTTTAAGAGACTCTTAGCTAGGTTTGCTCACTCCATTTTGAAATCTTCTTTTATAGTGTGAAGTGCTTAAAAGAGTTCTTCATAGAGAATGTTCTCAGTAAATACAGTTATCTTCATCATCGGGTTCCTAATATAAGTTGATTATTGTCATTATTAAATGAGGGTATGTCTTTATTCATCTAGTTAATTGAATCACGTATCATTTCCCAGAGTGACTGTAAATTGTACATGCAATTTTATATTTAGGTTACTATACTGATAGCTAAATGTTGTGTATCCATAGCATAATATTTATTAATCAGATTTGCAAACAGTTCAGTGATCAGTTAACCTGAGTGAAAGGCTAACTAACACTTAAATTCAGGTATATCAGTTTACTTGTATTCCCATTAGAGAGCATATTGGCTTTTCTGTCTCCTGTTTGTATTCTAGATAATATGCCCCTGGCACTGCCTTCAGCAAAACTGTAAAGTATATGAATTTGGTAAAGAGATGGGAAGTGAGGTGGAGAATGGATTGTGAGGGGCACCTGGGTGGTTCAGGTTGGTGTTAAGCAACTGCCTTTAGCTAAGGTCATGATCCCAGGGTCCAGGGATCAAGCCCCACGTTGGGCTCCCACTGAGTGGGGAGTCTGCTTCTGCCACTCCGTCTGCAGCTCCCCTTGGTTGTGCTCCCTCTCGCATGCTCTCTGTCAAATAAATGAATATTTTTTTTTAAAAAAAGGAAAATGAATTGTGAGGTCTTTATATCTACTGGATGAAGGAGATTGACTTTTTACCTAGAACTAATTCTACTTACTAATATTAATTTGTTTTTGACATACACTCATCAGCGAGCAGAGAAAAGCAATAGAGTGAAGATCAAGGGTAATACATATGACTGGTGTAGATAATTGTAGGGTAATAGTAAGAGATGAAGTAAGAAAGGAGTCAGGAGGAATATTAGGTAACAGCTACTGGCCCTGAGTTGTTCAAATGCTGACCTAAGGAGATTAGATTTAGTTTACAGAGCAGTGGGAAGCTATTGATTGTTGTTGGTTTTTTTTTAAAAGATTTATTTATTTGAGAGAGAAATAGGGAGAGGAGAGAAGCAGACTCCCCACCAGGCACAGAGCCCATGTGGGGATTGATCTCAAGACCCTGAGATCAAGACCTGAGCCAAAACCAAGAGTCCAACGCTTAACCAACTGAGCCACTCAGGTGACCCACCATTGATTTGTTTTTTAGCAGGCAAAGGACATGATGGACTATTGCTTTTTTTTTTTTTTTTTTTTTTTTTTTTTAAAGAAGGCTCTATGAGGAGCGTGGAGCTCAGCTTAAGGCTTAAACTCACAGCCCCAAGATCAAGACCTGAGCTGAGATCAAGAGTTTGACACTTAACTGACTGAGCCACAAAGTGCCCTGAAATATTGCTGTTCTGTTTTAGAAACAGCAGGTCAAACTCATTAATGAGTCATGGAATGGATTTAATGGATCTGGGTTCTGCAGGAAACTGATAGGCATATTCAAATTTAATGTGGTTAACTTGAAGTAGGTTTTAATAAAAGACTATTTTTTCCCAAAAGCACGGTAGGTGGGAGGAGAATGTTTAGTACAGCCTGACTTAAGAGATATTTGGTGAGGGGAAAGGGTTTGCTACTAGGTAGATACACTCGTACATAGGTTTCTAGGCAAAGAAACTCCCTCAGATTTCTGGTAGCCACCTGGAACAGAGGTCTCTTGGGTTTCCATGCTCTCTTGACTAGCCCAGGCATCACTGTTGTTTGAACTTTGGTACAAATGGAGTATGAAGAAGGAAGGACCATACTGTCTAGTTCTTGCTGCTACAGTGAACAAAAAAATTGCCCTGACCATTGCTCCTTGTTCCCTTTACCTATAGCTTCCAATCTCAGTACTTTGGAAGTTTCTTTCATCTTTTGCTGTAGTTCTTTCCTATTCTACTTTTTGCAAGTGTTGGGGAGTGGTTAGAACTTACTTCTTCACTCTGATCCCTTTTGTTTTCAGTGATTTCTTTTAATTTGTGGTCTATTGAGGGGATATTCTTGTTTTCCAGTGACCATATGACTTACAGAATTAAATTTAAAAAAATTTGTGGTGTGTTTATGTACACATAAATGTAAAATGACACAAAATTTGGAGGGTTAGGGGTGCCTGGGTGGCTCAGTGAGTTGAGCGTCTGACTCTTGATTTTGGCTTGGGTCATGATCTTGGGGTCATGGGATCAGGTTCTGTGTCAGCTCTGCCTTTATTGGGTAAGTCTGCTTGAGATTTTCTCCACCCCCTCTCCTGCCCATTCCCTCACCCCACCCCCTGCTCATGTGCACTCTGTCTGTCAAATAAATCTTTTTTTTTTAAGATTTTTTATTTATTCATTTGACAGAAAGAGATAACAAGTAGGCAGAGAAGCAGGCAGAGAGAGAGAAGGTGGGGAAGCAGGCTCCCTGCTGAGCAGAGAGCCCGATGTGGGACTCGATCCCAGGACCCTGAGATCATGACCTGAGCTGAAGGCAGAGGCTTAGCCCACTGATCCACCCAGGCGTCCCTCTCAAATAAATCTTTAAAAAATTAATTTAAAGATGTTGGAGGGTAGCTGAATCATTGACTCATTTATTGTCTTAATCCAGTATCTAGGAAAGTATTTTATATTGTCTTGATTTATTTTTTTCCCCTTTAGATTACAGGATCTTATCAGTCAAAAAAAGACAAAGGAGCCAGAGAAACCAGATGAACCCAGCAAAGATAACCAGCAGCAGGCCCTAATTGACCAGAGATACTTTCAGGTATTGAACAACTGGCAGAGACTGGTTATTTGTAGTGAACTTTAGTTAGTTTCTTTCTTTCTTTTAACTTTTTATTTAAATCCCAGTTAGTTAACATACAGTGTAGTATTAGTTTCAGGTGTACACTATAGTGATTCAACACTTCCATGCAGTCAACACCTGGTGCCCATCAAATAAGTGCACTCCTTAATCCCCATCACCTATTTCACCCATTGCCCCCCCACCTCCCTTCTGGTAACCATCAATTTGTTCTTTGTAGTTGTTTTCCCCTCTTTTGTTTTGTTTTTCTTTATTATTATTTTTTAAAGATTTTGTTTATTTATGTGACAGAGATCACAAGTAGACAGAGGCAGGCAGAGGGGCGGGGGGAAGCAGGCTCCCCACTGAGCAGAGAGCCCGATGTGGGGCTCAATCCCAGGACCCTGGAATCATGACCTGAGCTGAAGGCAGAGGCTTTAACCCACTGAGCCACCCAGGTGCCCCTGTTTTCTTTTTCTTTAATTAAAAAAATTTTTTTTTACATTTTTAAGTAATCTTCACTTGCTACCCTGAGAAATAACAGTCACATGCTCCACTGACTAAACCAGCCAGGTGCCCTGTTTTGTTTTTTAAATTTCACATATGAGTGAAATCATTTGGTGTTTGTCTTTCTCTGACTGACTTAATTCACTTAGCATAATACTTTCTAGCTCCATTTGTATCATTGCAAATGACAAAATTTTGTTCTTTTTTATGGTTGAGTAATATTCCAGTGTGTGTGTGTGTGTGTGTGTGTGTACGTACACATGTATATGTGTATATACATACATATATATACATACATACCACATCTTTATCCATTCATAGGCTGTTTCTGTAATTTGGTTATTGTAAATAATGCTGCTATAAACATCAAGATGCATGTATCCCTTTGAATTAGTATTTTTGTATTCTTTGGGTAAATACCTAATAGCGCAATTGTTGGATCATAGGGTACTTCTGTTTTTAACTTCTTGGGCAATCTCCATACTGTCTTCCAGAATGGCTATACCAGTTTGCATTCCCACCAACAGTGCACGAGAGTTTCTTTTTCTCCACATACTTGCCTACACCTTTTGTTTCTTGTGTAGTTGCTTTTAGCCATTCTGACAGGTGTGAGGTGATATCTCCTTGTAGTTTTGACTTGCATTTCCCTGATGGTAAATGACGGTGAGCATCTTTTCATGTGTATATTAGCTATCTGTATGTCTTCTTTGGAAAAATGTCTATTCATGTCTTCTGCACCCCCCCCCATTTTTTTTTTAAAGAAAGGCAGACTGCCACATGCAGGGACTCATCTGGATGTGGTCTAGAGTCTTGAAAGCTTTACTACCTTATATTTGCCTACAAATGGACTTTGAGAGCTTGTTTGGAGGTTCTAGTAGGGGAACACAGCTACTTGTATACCCTTGACTGAAGAATAGTCTTCCTCTATTGGGGCAGTTTGCCCTCTTTGAACCTGCAGCTTCGGGAGGGATGCACATGGAGTCGTGTGTTGAGGGAGGAAGGGGACACTTGCCTGGCCAGCCAGATCAGCTGAATCAACCCCGGCGATCAGTGGGGTAACAGATGTCACAACCAAATTGCCCCCACATCCTGCCCACTTTTTAATTGGGTTGTTTTTTGGGTGTTGGGTTGTATAAGGTCTTTATATATTTTGGATATGTCCCTTTATCAGATATGTCATTTGCAAATATCTTCTCCCATTCTCTAGGTTGCCTTATAGTTTTGTTGACTGTTTCCTTCCCTGTGCAGAAGCTTTTTATTTTGATGTAGTCCCAATAGTTTATTTTTGCTTTTGTTTCTCTTACCTCAGGAGACGTATCTAGGAAGAAGTTGCTACAGCTAATGTCAGAGAAGTTATTGCCTATATTCTTTTCTAGGATTTTTATGGTTTCAGGTCTCACATTTAAGTCTTTAATGCATTTTGAATTTATTTTTGTGTATTGCATAACAGTATTTGTTCTAACAATCCATTAGTATGGAATGTATTTCTATTTCTTGGTGTCATGTTCAGTTTCTTTCATCAGTATTTTATAGTTTTCAGAGTATGGGTCTTAAACCTCTTTGGATAGGTTTATTCCTAGGTATCTTAATTGTTTTGGTGCAGTTTTAAATGGAATTTTCCCTCTCTTGCTCCATCCTTTCCTTCCTTCCTTCCCTCCCGCCCTCCCTTTTTTTTTTTTTTTTTTTAAGTTTTTATTTATTTGAGAGAGAGAGCGTGAGCAGGGAGGAAGGGCAGAGGGAGAAGCAGACACCCCACTGATCAGGGAGTCCTATGTGGGGCTCAATTCCAGGACCCTGAGATCATGACCTGAGCTGAAGACAGCCACTTAACCAATTGAGCCACCCAAGGTGCCCCTGCAAATGGGATTGTTTTCTTAATTTCTCCTTCAGGCTGCTTCGTTGTTAGTATATAAAAATGTAATTAGATTTCTGCACGTTGATTTTGTATCCTGAGACTCTACTGAATTTATTTATTAGTTCCAGCAGTTTTTTGGAGGCTTCTCCCAGGTTTTCTATGTATAGTATCTTGCCATCTGCAAATAGTGAAAATTTCACTTCTTCCTTGCTGATTTGAATGCCTTTTATTTCTTTTGTTATCTGACTGCTATGGCTAAGACTTCCAGTACTATGTTAAATAAAAGTGGTAAGAGTGAACATCTCTCTCTTGTTTGTGCCTATAGAGGAAAAGCTCTCAGTTTTTCCCCATTTAGGTATTAGCTGTGGGATTTTCATATATGGCCTCTACTGTGTTGCGATATTTCCCCTCTAAACCTACTTTGTTGAGACTTTTTATCATGAATGGATGTTGTACTTTGTCAAATGCTTTTTCTGCCTCTGTTGAAATGATCATATGGTTCTTATCCTTTCTTCTTATTAATGGGATGTATCATGTTGATTGATTTGCAAATAATGAACCACACTTGCAACCCAGGAATAAATCCCACTTGATTGTGGTGAATGATTTTTAAATTGTATCGTTGGATTCTGCATGCTAGTATTTTTTTTTGAGAATTTTTGCATCTATATTCATCAGAGATATTGGTCTGTTCTCTTTTTTTATGTGGTATCTTTATCTGGTTTTGCTATCAGGGTAATGCTGGTCTCATTGAATGAATTTGGAAGTTTCCCTTCCTTTTCTATTTTTTGGAAAAGTTTGAGAAAAACATGTATTAACTCTTCTTTGAATGTTTGGTAGGATTCACCTGTGAAGCCTAGACTTCATCTAGGTCCTAGACTTTTGGTCCTAGACTTTTGGTTTTTGGGAGTTTTTGATTACTAATTCATTTTATTTGCTGGCTATCAGTCTGTTCAAGTTTTCTATTTCTTCTTGTTTCAGTTTTGGTAATGTTTCTGAGAATCCATTTCTTCTAGGTTGTCTAATTTATTGGCTTATAGTTTTTCATAATATTCTCTTATAATTGTGTTTCTGTGGTGTTGGTTGTTACTTCTCTCTCATTTGTGATTTTATTTATTTGGGTCCTTTCTCTTTTCTTTTTGATAAGCCTGACTAGAGGTTTACCAATTTTGTTGGTCTTTTCAAAGAACCAGCTCCCGGTTTCATTATCTGTGCTAGTTTCATTGATCTGTGCTATTGTTTATTTAGTTTCTATATCATTTATTTCTGCTCTAATCTTTATTATTTCCTTCCTTTTCCAGGCTTCAGGGTTCATTTGTTCTTTTTCTAGCTCCTTTACATGTAAAGTGTTTGAGATTTTTCTTGCTTCTTGAGGTAGGCCTGTATTGCTATATTCTTCCCTCTTAGATTGCTTTTGCTCCATCCCAAAGATTTTGGACCATTGGGTTTTCATTTTCATTTGTTTCCAAGTATTTTAAAAAATTTCTTTATTTCCTGGTTGACCCATTCATTGTTTAGTAGTATGTTTAACCTCTATGTATTAGTGCTCGTCCCAGATTTTTCCTTGTGGTTGACTTCTAGTTAAATTAATTTGTAGTCAGAAAAGGTGCATGGTATGATTTTAGTCTGTTTGTATTTGTTAAGGCCTGTTTTGTGACCATATGTGATTTATTCTGGAGAATGTTCATGTGCACTTGGAAAGAATGTGTATTCTGCTGTTTTAGAATGGAATGTTTTGTATATATCTGTTAAGTCTATCTGGTCCAGTGTATCATTCAAAGCCTTTGTTTTCTTGTTTATTTTCTGTTTAGATGATCTGTCCATTGATGTAAATAGAGTGTTAAAATTTCCCTCTATTGTTGTATTTGAAGCTTGGTTTTCAACTCAGTTTAATAAATTGTCAGGTGGTAAGGAATATTTGTATTTGTGTGTGCTTATCCTGTCTTGCCATGACATATCTTCTTGACTAAAAACATTGTAGGTAGCTTGACTTAGAATTTGTCTTACTCCTTGAAAGACTTTGGCCTAACTCAAAGCAGGATAGTAAAAAGCTGATAAAATTTTAAGATTTTGGGGCACCTCGGTGGCTCAGTTAGTTAGAAGTGTCTGCCTTCAGCCCAGGTCATGGTCCCAGAGTCCTGGGTCAGGGTCCCTACTCAGTGGGTAGTCTTTTTCTCCCTCTTCCTCTGCCCTTCCCCCCTGCTTATGCGCTCGCTCTCTGTCTCTCATGCTCTCTCTCTCTCTCAAATAAATAAATAAATAAATTTTTTAAAAAGATTTTTAAGATTTTATATTCCTTTTTCCTATTCTCCTCCCTTAAGCCATTTCCCTTTTTATTATTTGTGTTGTTGCTGTTGTTGGTATAATTATTATTATTATTGCTGTTATTATATATGTAAATCTATTTTCTTAAGGCCCTTATGTGGTTGGTTGGTTGGTTTTTTCCTTTTTTTAAAAAAAGATTTTATTTATTTATTTGACAGACAGAGATCACAAGTAGGCAGAGAGGCAGGCAGAGAGAGAGGAAGGGAAGCAGGTTCCCAGGACCCTGGGATCAAGACCTGAGCCAAAGGCAGAGGCTTTAACCCGCTGAGCCACCCAGGTGCCCCATGGTTTGTTTTTATTTAGGTATTTAGTCCATCTGAACTTTAATTTTCTATGTGGCATGTTGTAGAGATCTAACCTTACTGGTTTTATAGACGATTTATTGGATAGATGAGTGATTAAGCCTGGCTATTTACTGACTGAACTAGACCTATGCTCATATTTTATTGGACCCACACAGGGCTTTTTATACTTTGAATTAATTAGCAATATTTTAAAAATTAAGATTTTGGGGGGCACCTGGGTGGCTCAGTGGGTTAAGCCTCTGCCTTTGGCTCGGGTCATGATCACAGGGTCCTGGGATTGAGCCCCACATCGGGCTCTCTGCTCAGCGGGGATCCTACTTCCCCTTCTTTCTCTCTGCCTGCCTCTCTGCCTACTTGTGATCTCTGTCTGTCAAATTTTTTTTAAAAATCTTTAAAAAAATAAAGATTTTTATTACGTTCTTAATTCTAAGCTTATTTCGAAGCTTCTCTTAAAAAGCCACAGAATCTGTCAACAAATCCTGCATAGTCATTATCAGGGCAGAATTATGCCTCTCCCCTGTCACATAGAGCCTGTATTCTTCAGTTCGCTAAAGCCCCTGGGCATCATTCTTGATTCACTCAGTAATGGTCTTATCTTGCTTCTAGAGGCATTTGAGTTTACAGTTTCTCATAGATCATTCTTTCTCTACTTTATTGAAATGAAACTTCTATCATATCTACTCATATACATATGTTTGTGTCTAGACTCTCTGGTCTGTTCCATTTTTTATACTATTTCCATATTCTTTTAACTTTGTCATTTTGTAGTAGGTTTTGATACCCTTTAGGGTAAGAATCTTGTCATTGTTCTTGTAAATATTTTTCCTTTGCTATTTATTCTTCTGGATGAACAATTTGTCAAAGTCAAAAACAGATCCTATTGAGTTGAACTAGAATTGGAGTGATTTTTTTAGATTAATATTTGGAAAGGTGACACCTTTATAGTTTTGAATCATCTCACTCAGAAATATGTCCCTAATTTTATGTGGGCCTTCCTTTATAGCCTTAGTAAAGTTTTATATATTTTTGAGTTTAGCTCTTGAATATTTTTTGTTAGGTTTATTTCCCTAGGTATTTTATAATTTTTATTTCTATTGAGAATAGCATCATTTTTTCCATTACATTTTCTAACTAATTTTTGCTTGTTCTTCATGTATATCTGAGTTGATTTTATTTCCAGGCACTTTTCTGTAAACTGATTTTTTTTGTTTTGTTTTGATAACTTTTTTGTACCTAGCATATAAATGAATTTCTTTTATTTCATCTTGTTTCTTAGATTAAATTTGAGAGGCTTTGTTCTTTAACAAGGCAATTAAACCATTCATGGATATTGAGACCAACTCATATATCTGCTTTTATTCCTGACATTTTTCTGTTTTCTATATATGCTTTTTGTTCTTTACTTGGCATTTGCTAAGTTGAGATTTGTCTTTTTTTCTCTTCAAGTACTTAGGACATTTGTCATCTTAATTCTTTTCTACTTGTCTAATGATTACTCTTAAGATACAGTTTTTATCCATGGCAAGAGTTTATCATATCTACAAACTGTTTCTGAATAGATAAGACCTATTTTTGAGTTGTTTTTTTAATTCCCATCTCTCTCGTAATTGTCATTTTACTGTTTCCTCACTGTTAATATATATTTTGCTGCCAGTCATCTGATTGTGGTCAAGTCATAAGAATATGCTCTGCTGTCATTAATAATTCTGTGGAGGAGAATTAACTTTTCCATTAAAATATTTAAGTACAAGAGAAGAAAATGTTGAAATATTCTTTTGAACTCAAAACAAGCTCCTCAGTAAACATCTGATATCTTAGTACCAGGAAACCTGAGAGTTATAGCTTGAAGTATGAGTAGGGACAAAGATTTGAGATCAGTATAGTATCTTGTTTTTATACTTAAATAGCTGTTTATTAAATGGTCTGGGCTTGATGGTGGTAAATAAGGAAATTACACTTTTTTTTTTTTTAATTTATTTATTTGTCAGAGAGAGAGGGAGAGAAAGCTAGTGAGCACAGGCAGACAGAGTGGCAGGCAGAGGGAGAAGCAGGCTCCCTGCCGAGCAAGGAGCCCAATGTGGGACTCGATCCCAGGACGCTGGGAACATGACCTGAGCCCAAGGCAGCTGCTTAACCAACTGAGCCACCCAGGCGTCCCGGAAATTACTCTTCTTTGTTTATACTTGCTGTTTTGGGTGTTTCCTCTCCTTGGTAGAACTCATAGCTTTTGGCAGAGGGGTTATAGTCACATATTAAACATCTTAAGATACTTAAGTTTTACTCCAGGCATTGATGATATTAGGGAATTACTGTTAAATTTCTTTTTCTTTTTAAGATTTTATTTAAGGGCGCCTGGGTGGCCCAGTGGGTTAAAGCCTCTGCCTTCTGCTCAGGTCATGATCCCAGAGTCCTGGGATCGAGCCCCACGTCGGGCTCTCTGCTCAGCAGGGAGCCTGCTCCTCTTCTCTCTCTGCCTGCCTCTCTGCCTACTTGTGATCTCCATCTGTCAAATAAAATAAAATAAAAAAAGATTTTATTTATTTGAGAGAGAAAGCGAGAGAGCACAAGCAGGGGGAGCAGCAGAGGGAGAAGTGGGCTCCCCGTTGAGCTGGGAGCCCCATGTAGGGCTTGATCCCAGAACCCTGGGATCGTGACCTGAGCCAAAGGCAGATGCTTAATTGACTGAGCCACCCAGGAACCCCTAATTACTATTAAATTTCTTATGTATAATAATGGTTTTAGGATTTTGTAGGAGAATATGCTTACTTTTAAGAAGTGCATACTTAAGTATTTGAGGATAAAGTTTTATCATGTCTTTTCTTTAGAAGGTTGAGCTAAGTGAGCAAATATGGGAAAATGTTAATAATTGTTAAATCTAGGTTGAGATTATGTGGGTATTTATGATGGTTCATTTTATGTATCATCTTGACTGGGCCACAGGGTGCCCAGGTACTTGGTCAAACATTATTCTGAATATGTCTGTGAGGGTATTTATGGATGAGATTAACATTTGATTTGGCAGACTGGGTAAAGCAGATTGCCTTCCCTAATGTGAACGATTCTCATTCAGTCATTTGAAGACCTGACTAAAACAGGATGAGTAAGAGGGAGCTCCACTTGCCTGACTGACTTCCTTTGAGCTGGGACATCGGTTTTTTCCTGCCTTCATACTTGAGCTGAAGCATTGACTCTTCCTGGGTCTCAAGCCTTTGGGCATTCAGGCTAGAACTGCTCCATTGACTCGCTTAGGTCTCCAGCTTGCCTGTTGCAGACATTGGGACTTACCTGCTTCCATAATTGTGTGAGCTAATTCCTTATAATAAATCTTTTTAGATATATTTATATACATACACATTGTTCCTGTTTCTCTGTAGAACCTTGATAATACAGATTCTGATACTGAGAGTGGTTGTGGAGGAACAGCATTTTATGGATTAGTTCTCTGAATTTGGTCTGGGGTTTCCAGAATTGGCATGATGTTTCCAGGATTTCTGTATATAACGTGTTCGGCTTTATTTTTCATTGTCCTTGAACTTTAACTGAGGTTATGAAACAAGAGGAAATGCCACCCTTTACCATCTGATTTAGCTTAAATATGAGGAGATAGAATTAGAGAAATGTGAGACTCTAGCTAAGGATGTACTGATGATTATTTTTCCCTGTGTGGATTATAATAGGTCATGCATAATCTACTTTAAAGTCGAAATCATTTGAAAATGCATTTTAGCTTTTCTTTGAAGTCTCTGGTTCTCATTAGAACTTATATTTTTAATTTTGTTGATAAAACTGCTATATTTCCAAAACATTACAAGTGTCAGTCTTATTAAAGAACCTCTTAATGCCTAAAGTTAATTCTGAAAATGATGATACATTGACATATAAAGCACTCCCTTAACCTAAATCACTTTGATAAGACTGTGATAAACATTTCAACCTAAAACCATGGTCTTTTTTTTTTTTTTTAGGTTCTGAATAGCATCAATTCAATTGTTCACAATCCAAGAGCTCCAGTAATAATTTATAAACAGAGCAAAGGAGGAACCCAACAGTTTAATAAAGATCTTGTTCAGGATTGTGGATTTGAGCATCTTATTCCTATAATAGAAATGTGGGCAGATCAGCTGACTTCCCTAAAGGTAAGGGGTTGAATATTTTTTACATGCTTTGAAAATTTATTGGAGTCTCTGGGCTTTATTAATAGGACTAGGCTCCATTTTTTTTATTTTAGCTGTAAACCTTAGCTTATTTAAAACTTAAAACTAACTACTTAACATGTAAGTTTTAAGTACGACCTATTTGATATTGTCATTACTATAAGCTTTACCTCCTATAAAGTTCTACCAAAGACTTTTAGGCCTGTTGCCATGTTGAAAATCTGTAGTGGTTCTGTTTTGCACTTCCGGGTCCTTCCCTGTTCTACCTTCATCTTCCTCTTTTTGGTTTCTTTCTTTCTTTCTTTCTTTCTTTCTTTCTTTCTTTCTTTCTTTCCAGAGAAAGGGGGGGGCAGGGGGGAGAGGGAGAGAAAGAATCCTAAGCAGGCTCCATGGAGGCACAGAGTCTGACACAGGGCTCAATCTCATGACCCTGGAATCATGACCTAAGCTGAAATTAAGAGTCAGATACTTAACTGACTGAGCCACCCAGGCACCCCTGATCTTTAGATTTTTTTCAGTAACTAATATATATATCACTACCTCTGTTCATGAAGATGTGATTCAGTAACAGTATTTGTCAACAGAAGCCTTATTGCATGAAGTATAAATGATACAGAAGATATCTGTAAGAATATATAAGGTTTATGAGTTGTACCTTTTTTTAATTCTTTCATATGTCCCAAGGAACCTCCTAATACATAATGAGTGCTCAATATTTGTCAAAAAAATGAAGCAAAATAACAAATTCCAAGACAGCAAAATGAAGATGATGATATTGAATTTAAAAAAAAATAATAAAAACATACCTGTAATTGATGAAAGAATCTTCTCATTCACCTAATTTCTTCTTCCCTTTTTATATAGGGATCAGAGCTATAAAATAGAAAACATTTTAATTGAGTGATAGTGTTAGATTAATATACCTATCGTATAGACCTGAGTCTCTTCAGTTTATATCTTAGCAGAAGGTAAATAATTAGTAGTTAATTATGTAAACCATGGTTAATTATGTAAATCCAGTCATTGCTTGCCAGGGGCTTCTCCCAGTAGGAGGAAATGGTGCTAACTCCACTTTAAAAAGATTTATTTATTTATTTTAGAAAGCACAAGTGAGCAAATTGGGGGAGGAGCAGAGGAAAAGAATCCTGGAGCAGACTCCCTGCTGAGCAGGGAGCCCAGTGTGGGACTTGATCCCATGACCCATTACATCATGACCTGAGCCGAAACTGAGAGTCACGCACCTAACTGATTGAGCTGCCCAGGTGCCCCATTGTGCTAATCCCACTTCAATTCCTCTCAAGGAAGATGGGCTAGAACATGTCCAGCCTTCCCAAGAGAAGGTGAAAGACTAGAAGAGAAAGACAAAAGAAAGAATCAAATAAACGGATAGTTACTAATGATTTACTATGTTCAAGGCATTGGGGAGGTAATCAGAAAAGATGAACATGGGGCGCCTGGGTGGCTTAGTCAGTTAAGCGTCCAGCTCCTGGTTTGACTCAGGTCATGATCTCGTAGTTGTGGGATCAAATCCCTCATTGGGCTCTGCACTCAGCATGGAGTCTGCTTCACATTCTCTCTCCCTCCCCCTGCTTCTACCCCTGCTCATACTCTCTCTGTCAAATAAATGAAGTCTTTTTAAAAAAGGAACACAAGATTCAGACTAATTGGAGAGACAAAACTTACTAAAAAATATGAGATAAAATTTATCATTCAAGATCTCATTTGAAGAAATGAATGCTATTAAAACAGCCCACGAAAGGGGGCACCTGGTTGGCCCAGTCTGTTAAGCGTCTACCTTTGGCTCAGGTCATGATCCCAGGATCCTGGGATTGAGCCCTGCATCTTGCTCCTTGCTCAGCGGAGAGCCTGCTTCTCCCTCTTCTTTGCCCCTACCCCTGCTTGTGCTCTCTCACTCTCAAATAAATAAATAAACTCTTAAAAACAAAAACAAACCAGCCCGTGATGAAGTGCCAAGTGAATGAGGTAGATGAGTTGTGCTCCACATTCTGGAGGAGGAAGAACCCCCAAGAAAAGCTTTACTAGTTTACTAGTAAAGCCACTTACTGTATAAGCCAGAAAGCCACTTACTGTATAAGTTCTTGCTACTGTATAGTAGCAAGACACTAGAAGAAGACAAAGAGAGTAAACTTTGTAATTAGAATATTCTGAGGACCCCTGAGAGGAATTTAGTGGCTCTGCCACTGAAGTAACTCGTCAATTTTAGGCAGTGATTCAGATATTTATTACTGCACAATCAGGATCCAAATTGAGAAACTACATAAGTTCTTTGTGGCCTCATGGAAGGTTTTCTATATTGTAGTAGCCTTTAAGGTTGGGACAACCATCTTCCTAGATTAGTTTTTTTCTCAGGTTAGATTTGGCTTAAAAGAGAAGGATGGGAAAGGCAGAAAGAACTGTTTGCTTTCTTCTGTCTTCCCAGGAAAGTTGAGCTAGACATTGCTTTCCCAACCCAGTATGCTGTTGTACCTTGTGGCTTTCCCATTCCCCAGTGTTCCAGAGGCCTGCTGTATAAAGACAGGACATTGGTTGTACATCTATATCCCCACAGCTGAGCAATGTGGAGAACATAGGAAATCCTTTTTTAGATTTTTCAGGGCTTGATGGACTATGCTACAACCATCCTGTCACTGCCAAGTAGACCAGAACAGTTCTTTATCTTAACTATCTAATACTTTATTCCCAAGCAAAATTTATATTTGGTGTGCTTTTTACTGATGACCATTTCTTTATAATTGCACCTTGTTGATGGTGCATTGGTCAATGAAGGTATTTATGCTGCAACTTCCTGACTTTTTCAAATTCTAATGGCACTTATTGTTTAAAACATTCATTTGATACTGATGTATTGCCTAGAATTGCTGAAATAGTAATTGCCTTCTTAACAAATGAGAGGTAACAGATATCAGTATGTAAGGTCTGGGCATTCACTGGAGAATGGTAAATAAGTTGAGGACTAAAATAAGGAGATGGAAAAAGAATTTCCTGTACTTCTTTCTGTATTTTAGGATTGCACTAATACAATAACCACTAGCCACATTTAGCTTTTGATCACCTAAAATACACTAGTCTCAATTGAGATGTACTATAAGTTTAAAATACCTACCAGATTTAAAAGACTTAGTATAGAAAAAAATAAAATATTGATTATGTATTAAAATGATAATATTTGGATATAGTGGATTAAACCAAATATATTAAAGTTAATGCTACTTATTTCTTTTTGCTTTAAGTGTGGGTACTCAACAATTTAAAATTACCATGACTATAGTGGTACTTTAATAAGCAATGTAATGGGACAGATGGTAGCCAAACTTGTGATGAACATAGCGTAATGTATAAACTTGTCAAATCACTAAGTCATATATTTGAAACTAATGTAACATTGAGTGTCAACTATAGTATTAAAAACACAAGTAAATAGAATTACTCTGACTTACATTTCTTTTGGACAGCAGTGTTCTAAAGGGCCACGCACTGTGACATGCACATAGCAGATGCTCAGTAAATGTTTATCAGTTGACCACTTTTAAACTTCCAGTAGTTTTGTCCTTTGTGCACAGCTTAAAATAAATTAGGAGAACCTGTCTAGGTCAAAAGAATTAAGTAGGCTGTCATAAAGATTAAGTAAAATTAATTTAATTTAGAATCTAATTTAAATCTAATTTAACTAATTATTTTTTCAAATTAAAACCTGCCTAGAAATAAATGCTAGAATTCATTCAAATGGATGAATATTGAAAACATTATCCTAAGTGAAGGAAAGCCAGTTACAAAAGGCCACTTACTGTATAATTCCACCTTATGTGAAATGCCTAAAATAGGCAAATCCATAGAAACAGAAAGTATGTTAGTAGTGACTCAGGTGCTGGGGATAGGAAAGAATGGGGAATGGCAGTAAATGTATATGGGATTTCTTTTTGTGGTGATGAAAATATTCTGAAATTAGATAATAGTGATGGTTGTACATATCTCTGTAAACTGAATAAAGTTACTGAATTGTACACTTATAGAGAATGAATTTTATGTGAATTATATCTCAATAAATCTGTTACAGAATTATTCAAGGCCAAAATATAAAGGATAAGCTTATTTTTTAATCCATCAACAGTCCAAAAATAATTACTTAAATAACATGAACTACTAATAAATAATATCATTACTTTAAATATCCAGATTTGAGATAATCAATATATCATTTCTTTTTGAAGCCCTATATTTACCTGGAGAAAACAAATTTAATAGACTCTTTCTAAACTGGCAATGGTATTCAAAAAAATACTGATGATGGTTTATATATATTAAACCTGCCTGAATAATTATATTTTATTAGCATTATTAGGGAAACTTTTTTAAGGTCAATAATACCATGTTGTTTCTTTTGTCATAAAGGATTTGTATAAGTCCTTGAAAATACTATCTGCAGAACTGGTGCCTTGGCATAATTTAAAAAAGCAGGATGAAAATGAAGGTATCAGAATTGAAGATCTGTTGTTTATAGTAGATACCATGTTAGAAGAAGTTGAAAATAAGGAAAAGGTAATGCTTAATACTTAAGTAAATGTTCACTAAAATTTTAATGTAATCTTATCTTAAAAACTGATAGTGAAACAGATATTGATATTTATTCTACTAAGATTCTCTTTCTCTTTTTAAAGTTTTTATTAAAGTCTTGGGATTATTTTAACATGTGAATGGTTTCTCTCTCTCTTTTGGACAGGACAGCAATGTGCCAAACTTAAAAACTTTGCAGGCTATTGTTTCTCACTTCCAAAAGCTATTTGATGTGCCTTCTTTAAATGGAGTCTATCCTCGAATGAATGAAGTTTATACTAGGCTTGGAGAAATGAACAACGCTGTGAGAAACCTCCAGGAACTCTTAGAATTAGGTGAGGACTTTTGACCTTTCTGGCCCCTGTTTAAGAATTATTCCTAGGGGCGCCTGGGTGGCTCAGTGGGTTAAAGCCTCTGCCTTCAGCTCAGGTCATGATCCCAGGGTCCTGGGATCGAGACCCGCATTAGGCTCTCTGCTCAGCAGGGAGCTTGCTTCCCCTCCCGCCCCGCCTCCACCTGCCTCTCTGCCTACTTGTGATCTGTCAAATAAATAAATAAAATCTTTAAAAAAAAAAAAAAAAGAATTATTATTCCTGGGGCACCTGGGTGGCTCAGTGGGTTAAAGCCTCTCCTTTGGCTCAGGTCATGATCCCAGTGTCCTGGGATCGAGCCCCACGTCGGGCTCTCTGCCCATCGGGAAGCCTGCTTCCTCCTCTCTCTCTCTCTCTGCCTGCCTCTCTGCCTACTTGTGATCTCTGTCAAATAAATAAATAAATAAATAAAATCTTAAAAAAAAATTATTCCTAATAAATCAACAAAAAGTAGGTTTAAAAAATTGAAAAGTAAAAAAAAATGAGGATAACTAAAGCATAAAATATTTGATTTAATGATGTTGAAATTCTCTTTTAAAATATCCTTTTAGGGGCACCTGCGTGGTTCAGTCAGTAAGCATCTGCCCTTGACTCAGGTCATGATCTCAGTGTCTTCCCTGTTTGGTGGGAAGCTTGCTTCTCCCTCTCCCACTCACCCTGTTTGTATTCCCTCTCTTGCTGTGTCTCTGTCTATCTGTCAAATAAATAAATAAAATCTTTTTTTTTTAAGATTTTATTTATTTATTTGACAGATCCCAAGTAGGCAGAGAGAGAGAGGAGGAAGCAGGCTCCCCGCGGAGCAGAGAGCCCAATGTGGGGTTCAATCCCAAGACCCTGGGGTCATGACCTGAGCTGAAGGCAGAGGCTTTAACCCACTGAGCCAACCAGGCGTCCCAATAAATAAAATCTTTAAAAAAATAAAATATCCCGGGGCGCCTGAGTGGCTCAGTGGGTTAAAGCCTCTGCCTTCGGCTCAGGTCATGATCCCAGGGTCCAGGGATCGAGCCCCACATCGGGCTCTCTGCTCAGTGGGGAGCCTGCTTCTCCCTCTCTCTCTCTCTCTGCCTACTTATGATCTCTCCCTCTGTCAAATAAATAAAATCTTTAAAAAAAAATAAAATATCCTTCTCTTTCTCTCTTTCAGATAGTTCATCCTCATTGTGTGTGTTGGTAAACACAGTTGGAAAATTGTGTAAGCTGATTAATGAGGATGTAAATGAACAGGTTATGCAGGTATTGGGACCTGAAGACCTCCAAAGGTATTTATTTTAAAAAGTATCTTCCACAATGCTTGGATTGGTGAAATTAAAGACTTTCAGAACTTCATAAGTTCTTTACCTTTCCTGTTTGGGATAGCATCTTTTAAATAATTTGACAATCTAAAATAGTCTCACACCTTATTGATGGAGAGAATGCAAAGCATTTTCAGATAAAAAGAGATTGTAGGGCCTGTAAGTTTATATATAGGGTGGGTCAGGACTCCAGCATTACTGCTATAAGCCTGTTCCCAAGGGAAAGTATATATGGAGAAAGTCATACCTCATTAGCAACTTCATGTTAGTGTTCAGAATATATAAACAAGTCCTATTTTTAGTACACTACCATAGATCGCTTAGTAATTGCTAACAGTGTATTATTTGATTAGAAGATAAATGTTAAGGAGTTTTTTTTAAAAGCTAGTCATCTCTAAAACCTGATTTTTAAAAAAATATGGAAACATAGTTATACCTAAAGCAACTCTTCCACCTCCCCTCCACAATTTTATATTGTAACATATATACACATACCACCTATTCCACATATTCAGATCTTCTAGGAAGATCTGACACTTGAGTTTTCTGACACTTGATGCTTTTAAAAGGAACATATATCTCACTATTGGTCTTTTTCCCCTTCCCACATTTACACTGATGACTGATACTTAATGTTTAATAGAAAACGGGATTTAAAAAACAAGGTCTCTTGGGGCGTGTGGGTGGCTCAGTCAGTTAAGTGTCTGCCTTCCGCTCAGGTCATGATCCCAGGGTCCTGGGATCGATCCCTGCATTGGGCTCCCCGCTCAGCAGAGAGCCTGCTTCTCTTTCTCCCTCTGCCTGCTGCTCTACTTGTGCTCTCTATCTCCCTGTCAAATAAATAAATAAATAAAAATATTTTTTAAAAAAAGGAAGGTCTCTTAAAAATTCTCAAGCTTTCCGCATTAGGAATGTTAAATAAATATAACTTTGGAACATATGTTTACACTTACAATAAGAATTTCTTTTTTTTTTTTTTAGAAATTGGTATTAGATGAACAAAGACCTTTTTAAAAGGAAGGATTGCAGTAAATGATTATTAAATTTATATTGAAATTAGGAAATTTCTTTCCATTTTGAAAATGTTTTATTTCAATCAGATATAAGAACCTTAAGGTGGAAATTCAGTGTAAACTGTGCATTTTTCTTTAAAAGCATTATCAACAAATTGGAAGAACATGAGGAATTTTTCCCAGCATTTCAGGCATTTACTAATGATCTACTTGAAATCTTAGGTAAGATCTTTGTTGGTAGTGGTTAAATTTAGAGTCTTAAGATGTCAGTGGGTTTGAGAGATGAGTGTTCCTTAGTCACTGTATTAGTGCTTTTACCTAGAGTGTTTTGGTAGAAAGTGTCTAAAAAACATTAAAAGTTCTGGAAGTATACTGCTAACTTGCAATTAGAGTTTGTTGGGGTTGGTCTATAAAAAAGAGAAGCACATACCCTTGAAAGAGCTAAGGGCTGGCTTTATTTTGAAACTAAAATGAGAAATGGTATTACTCTGGCTAGGCCCAGTTAACCCTGACTCTGGCATGGCCTAATGAGAAATTTTTGTAGGATTTATAATTTTGAAGGTGTTTAGTTTGTTTGTTTTTTCTTCCTTTTTTTTAAAGATAGAACTTACCTACTGTGTTTTTTTTAAATATACAAATTAAATTTCTCAGGTGATAAGAAGTAATCTAAAGTAAACATCTGTAGAAAAAAAGAAATTAATCTGTAGAAGGGAGAAGATATATATATTTGTATTCTTGGTCAGATTGAGGGTTTTATTATTAGTATTATCTTTTAAAGGGGGAAAAAATGTAATTTGCTTAGGAATCATAGGCAAAATAGTGACCTAAGGCTCTTAATATAAGTGTGATTATATATGGCTATAAAAGTAATTTATCTTACTATTAAGAACACTTTAAGGTCTAAAGTGATTTATTCACTGATGAATTTTTTTTTCCTATATAATTCATTTGAAAGATTTTTTTTTTTTTTTTTTTTTTAAAGAATGCCGCCTTGACATAGGAAATTAAATTAGAAGAGGAGGGGTGCCTGGCTGGCTCAGTGGGAAGAGCTCTTGATCTTGGGGTCGTGAGTTCAAACCCCACATTGAGCAGAGAGCTTACATAAAAATAATAATAAAATTAAATTAGAAGAGGAAATGAGGTTTAGCAGAAGATAAGGGAATGAATAAATTAAAATTTGGTAAGAAGACGAATAAATGAAAAGAAGCATCTGACTAGAATATCTGCCCTGGTAAACATAAAGGAAGTTTTGTGGCCAGTTGTATGTAGACTGTGGAAGCAAGGGGGACAGTGACTGAATGTGCATTAGGCATGTACATATGTTTGAAAAGATCATAGCAAGGGGAAATGTAATTTGAAAGCTAAACTTAAAATGAGACATGAAATTGTAGAAATGTGTTGCCTCATATCCCCAAGACCCTCATTTCATAAGATAATATGATTTTACATGCTTTGGGGTAGCAGTTAAACAGGGAGGTTCTTCTCATCAGTAAACATTTTAATAGGTGCGCAGGTAACACTTATTTTAGAATCCTTCTACAGAAACTTCCTCTCAGATATTATGACACTCAGCATGGTTCATGGGGGATCATTTACTTCAAGAAGCCATGTCTCCCTGCATATGAGCTCTGTATTTATGTCACAGTTGAAATTCTGGAATTAAAAATAACACTTAACATTGGGAAAGTTAAATCTGTCTGGCAAACATAACTATTTTTATTATTACTAGATGTCATTTTAAGCATCAACTACAGAGTGTTGTACTGAATACTAGATGTGGAGAAGGACTTTGTTGTTCTCATATAAGTGGTGTGATTAGCTGAGAATATTCTATTAGCCCAGATCCTTTTCAAGTTTCATTTATAAGGCAGATACCTCATTTAGTGAGAATACAGGTGTGATTTCAGAATGGGGTTCAGGGAATAACTTGATCTTATTATGATGCAAGGTGTGAATCAAATTTTCTGTTGTAGATTTGCTTATATTTTTCTCTGACATCTTGACACTTTGTAAGTGGATCTATACAAGTATTCTGACTGAAGTCAGGAGCTTGAGTAGCATGGGCTAGTTTAGGTTAAAGGAAAAGCAACCAAAATTCAGCTAAACATGGAAGAAGAGAGGTGGAATCTAAGGAAGCATGTTTTATATAGAGGAAAATGAGTTTATAAACTGTGGCCTATCAGAATAAGGTAGAAAACAATGGTAAGAATCTAGAGAATTTGCCAGTCACTTGTAGGGTTGGAGCCTAGATAATGAGAGAAAAAGACCTTGTTTCTCCAGCATCCAAAAGCTTACAGACAGTGAATATAACAGGCTGAGTGTAAAGAAGACAGTTTCAGAAAGAGAAATCAAATCCACAAATAATCTGGCAGAGAAGAACCTGAACTAGTTGATCTGGTAAGCTGGACCAGCCTAAGCTCTACAACACATTGCATCTGAGATTTGTACTTTGCCTCACACTTTTTATTAGGTAGATGTGTTTCATCCTAAAAAGGTAGACCTATGAATGATCCTGCTAATGAGAAATTTTTCCAGTATAATTAAGGAGAGGACTACCTTCTGAGAGAAGAAATCATTAAGTGCTCAGATGGGACCCAGAAAAGAGACAGCTTTTACCCAGGATTTCACCACGTAGGCTCACCCATGTAATTACATAGATTTAAAGCGGCAGTAACATCACAAACATGGCCAGTGGGATTGCTTAATAAGAGCACACTGCTAATGAGATTAATATCAGAGTCAGAGGATACTTGAAGGTATATGGTAGCTTTACAAACAGATGCCCTGTGAAGCATCTGTGTCTGAATCAGTGACACTCTTATCATCACTATTAGAGAAAAATTTCACGTGCATTAAAGTGCTAGTGTTGACTTTGCATTTGAGATTTGCTTTGCTTAGAAATTCTCATTTCATCTGAGCCTATCACTAGATAAAGCTACTCTTTCCTTATTCTTGTTTTTCTGTTACAGAAATTGATGACTTGGATGCCATTGTACCTGCAGTAAAGAAATTAAAAATACTTTCATACTGAAAACAAATCAAATCATTTTTACTGTGTAAATTGCATTCTTAACATTCTGAGTATTTTGTAGGATCTTGCTTTGAGACAAAGGTTATAAATGTATTTACTCTCAGAATTCATCCCCTTCTTAGTATTGGGTCCTTCCCATCTATATTTTTATTAACTTTGAGATTCTGATATAGAAAACATTGTAAGCTAAAGTGGTAAGCATTTCTTCAGTGTTTAAAGGTTAAGACTTTTTAAAGTGTAGTGTATGAGTAAAACAGAAGCTCGGGTTGCAAATAATAAAAAGATTGTATTTAGGTTGAGGGTTTAGTGGCCTTTTTGATTCTGGGAACAAGGATTGCCAGCGGCTCTCTTGAATTCAGCCAATAAGAACCTCTTGCTTTCCTGGCAAGGAAATGGCACATTCTATTAAGATATCCCTCATGGCACTGCCTTTTCAAAGCAGGAGCAAGAAAAGGATGAAGGAAAAAATGTTTTATTATTGTGTTGGGATAGGAAATGAATTATGAGGTAATATATATGAGCAGATAGTAGTCTCATTTAAAATATCTTCTTACAATCTTGATGTAATATACTTTTTATAAGGACATGAAATCTTAAATAAAGTTTTTGTGAAGAATTTCCAAATATAAGTGTCCTCAGTGACTTATTTATATTATGCACAAATAATGAATCATATTTTCTTACAAGGCTGAGCCTTGCTGCATTTTATTTTATGTAAGCATACTTTCCTTGCTGCCTTCTGCTTCTCTGTTCTCAATATTCAGTCTGATTTTTTAAGGGACCAATGTTCCTACATCCCCCCCTCCCTGCCATTCTTTTATAAGTAGCAGGCCTAGGCTCTTTCTAGGTTTAAAATTCTTTAAATTGTTTTGTTAGGCTGCAGTTATATTTCTGAACTCTAGCCCATAATTTGTGAAAGAATCTGTGTCTTTGAGGGTTAAGTAGAAAAAGTAATTGGATACTCAATATTGTAAATACTCTTGAGTTGATTAGATTACTCTAAGAAATTGCTATGAGGCAGTTGGTAAAGCTAACATTATATGAAAGGAAGAAATGTAATTTAAAAATTATGTTAATTTAAATTTTGTTAGGTAGTTTAAGAGCCTCTGGTTAGCTCTTAGTTTAAAACAGGTTTTCAGACTCTTCCTCAGAGGCCTCAGAGTTTTTTGGAGGGTCACTGGAGGAAGAACTGCAGATTCCGTAAGATCTACTTTTATCCAGTTTTAATTATTGAAAATATAAGTACTGCAGTTATTGTTTAGCTCCTTTTTAAACATTTTAATTGATAAATAATTGACTAATAAGCTGTATGTATTTATACAATTTGATAAATTCTAATACACACACATATATAGCTGTGATACCATCACCACAATCAAAATACTAACCATACCTCATCTCTCCAAAAGTTATCTCTTTGCCCTTGGTAATCCAACCCAGCACCCTCCTGCTCCTAAGCAACAACTGATCTGCTCTCCATCACTATAGACTCATTTGCATTTTTTCGGATTTCATGTAAATGGAATCATACAATTGATTTTAAAAAGCTATTTTCTTTTTTGGTCTGGCCTCTTTCCCTCAGCATAATTATTTTGAGATTTTTGCATGTTGTTGCATTTATTAACAGTTCATTTCTTTTTATTATTGTATAGTAGTTTATTGTATGAGTATACCACAGTTTGTCTATCCATTCACTTACTGATGGAAATTTTAGGTATTTTGAGTTTTTTACTATTACAAGTAAAAACGCCATAAAGATTCATGTTGTTCAGATCTTTGTATGGACATATACCTGATATCCAGTGTCCTGAAAACTGTTTCATATACTTTGTTCTTTGTTTTGTTTTGGTTCTGGTTGGTACAGGTAGAAGGGTAAATTTGGTTTCTTTTACTACATCCTGGTTAAAAGTGGGAGTTTGGAAATATTAAGTCTGAAAATATATAAAGTTTCTTGGGTTGTCTTTTCATTATTTTTTTCTAATTTTATTGCTTCGTAGTCAGAGTTTTGTGTTTTGGGTTTTTTTTAACTTTTTGCATCAAGTCTTTGGAATGTGCTGAGACTATGTAATTTTCTATGTGATGAAGTTTATACATATTCTACATGTTGCTTTTTAAAAAAAGCCTCGTCTCTATTTGATATATACTGCTAGTAAATTGTTTAAATCTACTTCATTTCTATCAATTTTTTTGTCTTCATTTGTTAGTTTATCAGAGATACTGAAATTTCTCTGGATTTGTCAAGTTTGTTTTATGTATTTCAGACCTATTTACATATACATATAAATTCATAGTTGATAATATCTTCTCAATAACTCTTGCTACTCGTGCATTTCACTTTGAAAGCAGGTTTGTCCTTTTAATTAATAGCTGTTGGATATTTATTTTCCTTTTTCGTTTATTTACTAATCTTTTTTATTGTAAAACATAACACATGCTAAAAATGGTATAAACCACAAATGTCAAGTATAATGATTATATGTTAGTACCCATGCAACAATCAAAAAAATAGAACATCCCCAGCACTCCAAAATACAACCCCCATGTCCCTTCCCCCAAAGGGTAACTATTAGCTTGACTTACGTTTAGTCTCTCCCCCCCCTTTTAAAAAAATATATAAATAGCTTTGCCATTTTTGTGTATGCCTATGCCAGGATAATTGAGATTTACCTGCTTTTGAACTGTATAAAAACAGTGAATCATGTTCTTTTTAATGTTTGTTCTTTGGTTCAATATTATTTTTATACTATTGATCCATGTTATTGTCTGTTGGTCCAGGTTATTGTTTTCATTGGTGTCTAGTATTCCTCTATGAATATTTGTCTATTTGTCTATTCTGCTGGCAATTGATATTTGGGTTGTTTCTTGTTCCTGTCTATTGTGAGCTGCTACTGTTACGTATATGCATCCTTGTACACTTGTGTGCAAGTCTTCTGGAATCAATATCCAAGAAGTATAATTGCTGGGCCCTAGGGGAAGACACTTAATGTATACTGCCACAGAGGCTGTGGTAGCTTGGGGGTTGTACATTGTGGCAGTTTTGATAGGGAATGCTTACCTTCAACTTAAGAAAATGCCAAACTATATTCCAAAGTGATTGTACCAATTTATACTTCCACCATCAGTGTGGTGGTGGAAGTATAAATTTTTTCCACATCCTGACCAATTGTTGGTAAGTCAGATTTTTAATTTTTGCCGTTGTAGTGTGTAGAGTTGTTATTATGGTTGTAACATTTATTTCTGTGATTACTAATGAAGTTAAGCATCTTTTCCTTTGTTGGCCTTTTGTATTTCTTTTTTTTTTTTTTTTAAATATTTATTTATTTAACAGACAGAGACCACAAGTAGGCAGAGAGGCAGGCAGAGAGAGGAAGGTAAGCAGGCTCCCTGCCAAGCAGAGAGCCTGATGCAGGGCTCGATCCCAGGACTCTGGGGTCATGACCTGAGCTGAAGGCAGAGGCTTTAACCCACTGAGCCACCCAGGTGCCCCCATTTATATTTCTTTTTTGAAGTGCTTAGATATGTCCTTTGTTCATTTTTCTGTTGGACTGTCTTTATATTGATTTGTAAGAGTTACATATTTTGGACATGAGCCAATGTATAGCAAATGGTTTTTGCAATTCTGTGTCCTCTTTCCATTTTCCTATATAGTTGACTGTTGAACAACATGGGGGTTGGTGCCACCCTGCCCCCCATGCGGTCTGTATAGAAGTTTTGATTCCTCAAAAACGTAACTACTAATAGCCTACTGTTGACCAGAAGGAAGCCTTTACTGATAATGTAAGCAGTCAGTTAACACATATTTAATATGTTGTATATATTCTATACTGTACTCTTATAAGAAAGTAACCTAGAGAAAAAAATGTTAAGAAAATCATGAGGCACCTGGGTGGCTCAGTGGGTTAAGCCTCTGCCTTTGGCTCAGATCATGATCTCAGGGTCCTGGGATCAAGCCCAGCATTATTTATAATCATTAAAAGCAAAATTTAAAAAAAAAAAGCAATCCAAGTGCCCATTGATAAATGGTATATATGGTATATAGACACAATATAATATTACTCAGCCATAAAAACAAATGAGATTGTGCCATTTGAGACAACAAAGATGCACCAAAAGAGTTATTATGCTAAGTGAAACAATTCAGGCAGAGGAAGGAAAAACCATATGATTTCACCTCTATGTGAAATCTAAAAAACAAAACAAAGGAACAGAAAAAAAAAGCAGGAACAGATCTGTAAGTAGAGAGCAGGTAGTTGCCAGAGTGCAGAGGTGTTGGGATGGGCAAAATGGGTGAAGGAGAGTAGGAAGTACAGGCTTCTAGTTAGGGGATGTGTATGTCACAGGGATAAAAGGTGCAGCGTGGGAAATATAATTAATGGTACTGTAATAACACTGTATAGTGACACATGGCAGCTACACTTATTGTGAGCATATTATATTGCCTAGAGTTGTAACCCTATATTGTACACCCGAAACAAATGTAACACTGTATGCCAACTATACTATGATTAAAAAAAAAATGACTCCGGGTGATTAGACTCAATGTAAGAAGGCAAAACTGTACAACTATAAGATAATATAGGAGAATAACTTTACAACTGTGACTAGGGAAAGATTTCATAAGACAGAGAGCACTAAACTATAAACATAAAGACCATACATCTCTATACTAAAATTGGGTTCTTCAGTTCATAAAAAGAAACTACAGTTTACCCTTGAACAACATGGGTTTGAATTGCATGGGTCTACTTACATGTGGATTTTTTTATAAATACAATACAATACTATAAATGTATTTTCTCTTCCTTATGATTTTCTTAACATTTTTCTTTTTCTTTTTAAGATTTTATTTATTTGACAGAGAGAGAGAGAGAGAGAGATCACAAGTAGGCAGAGAGGCAGGCAGAGAGAGGGGGAAGCAGGCTCCCCGCTGAGCAGAGAGCCCGATGCGGGGCTCAATCCCAGGACCCTGGGATCATGACCTGAGCCGAAGGCAGAGGCTTTAACCCACTGAGCCACGCAGGCGCCCCTCTACTTTTAATTTTTTGAGGAACCTTAGTGACTGTACCAACTTACATTCCCATCAGCAGTGGACAAATGTTCCCTTTTGTCCACACCCTTGCCAACACTTGTTACTTCTTTTCTTGTTCATACTAGCCATTCTGATAGCTATAAGGTAGTATCTCCTTATAGTTTTGATTTGCACTTACCTGATGATCAATGACATTGAGCATCTTTTTTTTTTTTGAGTAATCTTTGCCCAAATAGGGCTCCAATGCATGACCCTGAGATTGATAGTCACATGCTCTAATGACTGAGCCATCCAGATACCCTTGATTTTGATCATCTTTTCATGTGTCTGTCAGCTCTCTTCATGTCTTCCTCAGAAAAATGTCTATTCAGGTCCTCTGCCCATTTTTTAATCAGATTATTTGTTGTTTGGTGTTAAGTTGTATAGGTTCTTTAGATAATTTGGACTTTAACCCCTTACCAAATATATCATTTGGAAATATGTTCTCTCATTCAGTAGGTTGCTATTTTTTGTTCATGGTTTCCTTTGCTGTGCAAAAGCTTTTTTATTTCTTATTTTCATTTTTATTTTTTAAAAATATTTATTTTGAGAGAAAGAGTGAACTCGCAGGGGGAGGAGAAAGAGACAGAGGGGGAATCTTTTTTTTTTAAATATTTTATTCATTTATTTGACAGAGAGATCACAAGTAGGCAGAGAGGCAGGCAGAGAGAGAGGGAGAAGCAGGCTCCCCACTGAGCAGAGAGCCTGATGTGGGGCTCCATCCCAGGACCCTGAGATCATGACCTGAGCCGAAAACAGAGGCTTTAACCCATTGAGCCACCCAGGCACCCCGAGAGGGGGAATCTTAAGCAGACTCCATGCTGAGTGCAGAGCCCAACACAGAGCTCCATCTCACAACCCTGAGATCATCACCTGAGCAGAAATAAAGAGACAAAAAGCTTTAAATTTTGATGTACTCCCAGGAGTTTAACTGCTTTTGTTTCCCGTGTCTGAAGAGACATATCCAGAGTAATGTTGCTAAGTCCAGTAACAAAAAGATTACTGCTTGTATTTTCTTCCAGGACTTTTATAGTTTCAGGTCTCACATTTAGGTCTTCAGTCCATTTTGAGTTTATTTTTGTGTATTGTGTAAGAAAGTGGTCATTTCATTCTTTTGCCTATAGCTGTCCAGTTTTCCCAGCATCATTTGGCATTCTAGGCTTTAGTACTGGGTTTATAGTGATTGTAAATGTATTTAGAGATCTTTTGACTATCTTCTTTTGTTTTTTCCTAATTATCATTTTTTTTCTGTGCTTTTTCTTTTTTGATTTTTTTCTCTATTACTTTTTCTTCTCCACTATTTAGAAGTTTTATAGTTCAGCTCTATTGATCTTTCTGTTGTTACTCTATCTTAGTAATTATCTTAAAATTTTAAATATTTACTTAGGGGCCAATTAGCAGACAAACCACTTTGCATAGTTTAGCAAACAGGAAAATTTAAAACAAAAATTGCTAACTAGCAAAAGGTAGTTAACTACTATAAAAGGGGATAAAAGAGGACTCTAAGACAGAATAGCAGCTGCAGAAAGCATATACTACCCTCAGGGATAAAGGAGAGTGAAGAAAGAAATTGTGAAATTTGGAAGAATGCCTTCCAACTAGGTCGAGATTGAAAACTTTGAGGAGAGTTTTAGCGGCCATAGGAAGAAGCCTTCTTGTGGCAAAAAAAGAACAAAACAATCCAACTTGCTCACTGGTGTTGAACCATGAAGGCCATGGTTATGGTGGCAGAGCCCAAGGACATGAGCCAAAGGTAAACTGTGAGGGGTGCTTCAGTGAGGAGAACAGGCTGCCATGGAAAACAGCACAACAAAAGGGAAAAAAAGGGCCCCTTTTTCTTTCTCCTCTGGCCTTGCAGTGTCTCTCCAGTGCCCTCTACTGGGAAAGCATCAAGCCCCCTGGCAAAGACAAAAGTCTGGTGTGCCCTGAATCATTAAAGCGGGGCAAAGATTGGTTGATTTGGAGCTGAGAGGTGATAAGGTAGTAAGTGACCCAAATCTATCTATAATTTATTTTTAAAATATAAAACTATCTTTAGTTTCCTAAATAAGATAAGGACCTGAACACTTTAACTTTCCACTGCACCAGCCTCTTAATCCTTTTTAAATGTTAATACTAGCATTTTAGTGCCACTGTGTTTTTGAAACCAGTTTTTCCAAAAATTTTTGGTTGCTTGCCTGTTATATTTTCTAAGTAGTCAAGACTTAGGTTAACATTTTGTGGATTTCTTTGCTCCCCGTTGTTTTCCATGTGCCACTTCTGAATATTATACTTTCTTTCTTACTGAAATATATCTCATGGCCATTTATCAGTGTGATGTTCTCATGTGTTTCATATTTTTTAAATTCCAATTTCATTTTATAATTTTGCCTTTGAGCTACTTCTAATGGAAATTACCTGCTGCAGGGGTCTCACATGTGCCCTGGATGGGCATGGCAACCCTGATGGCCAGTTTTGTGGTTGCCTGTGTCAGGGCTTCTCATGATTGTAGATTCTATACCAGTTTTCACATAAGTTTCAAGGTTTGGGGTTTCTATACCAAGTCAATTGTGTGTAACCTCAGACCCTCTGTTCCTGTAAGACAGATGAGTTGACTGCTTCCACCCATTGTTGGCAGCCAGCTCCTTGTCCTCATTGGCAGCCAAGGTGTTTTCTGATACAAAACTTTTCAGGCTTCTTGTCACAAGCCTTACTTCTGTCAGTGTATGCTAAAATTCTGGTTCTTGTCAACACTTAAAGAAATTTACCTGTGTTACTTCTTCATTAGCCCTGTTTAAAATAAATGCTGTTCATGGTTTAAGTAGGTTTTCTCTGTGTTTGGAAGAGGAAGGATAGGTTTTCACTTGTTGGCCATCTTAACCAGAAGTTGTTTTAGGGTTGCTAATATTCAGGATGTGATACATGATGTATTCCCTTAAACATCTCTGATGCTTTACCATTTTCAAGGCACATGTACTTAGTGAACATTCCAATGCCATTGTGAAGTAGACAGGACAGGCATCAGTTGCCTGATTTTGTTATGAAATTTGTCACTCAAAATAGAAATCTTAGCAGAAACAAATTTTATTACACATCTGCCATGTACTTAGCATAGTCTTGGATGATGGGGATTGAAAAATCAGTTACAATAACTTAGTTCAACTGGAAGGACAGTAAACGGAAACGTTTAAATTCAAATATGAGTAGTTCTTAGTGTGTGACCTTCATAGATACCTAATAAGCCTTTTTAAAAATTAAATGTTACAAGGTAGGGAATTACTAAAATTAAAAATATACAGCATTGACAGTAAATGCTGTAGGAGGTGAGAGAGGCCATTTCAGTGGGGACTGGCATAGAAGAGGTGGGTTTTAAGACAAGGCTTTTGAAGAGGATAAGATTTGAGTAGGGATATGATATATACACTATTCTGGAATAGAGCATCTGCACATAAATAAAGTAGCAAAACACTAGGGACTAGATTGTTAGGGCCAAAGGACAAAAATTAAGGAGTGGGTTTTATTCTTGTAGAAAACAGGAAATGATGGATATAAGTGAGAATAACATAGCAGAAACTTTAAGATGTTACCATTCTTCAGAAAAGCAGCAGTGAAGGCAGTGAGGGGAGGGGAACAGGAAACTGATGGCAGGAGTTGTCTGAGTGAAGAGAAAAGGATGTAAATTCAGTATCTGTAGGATAACATCAGAGAGTATGAGAATATTTGGTGTTATAAAGTTTGAAATGTAAAAGAGGTACTTGGTGCAATTTACATATTTTGCTTTTATTTTTTTTTTAAAGGTTTTTAATTTTTTTTTTAAATTTATTTGTCAGAGCGAGCACAGGCAGACAGAGTGGCAGGCAGAGGCAGAGGGAGAAGCAGGCTCCCTGCCGAGCAAGGAGCCCGATGTGGGACTCGATCCCAGGACGCTGGGATCATGACCTGAGCTGAAGGCAGCCGCTTAACCAACTGAGCCACCCAGGCATCCCCATATTTTGCTTTTAAATGTTACTTAAACAGCCATCTTAGAAAGGTAGAATAGAATTGCCAAACCATCTGAGAGAGAGACAGACAGACAGAAGCTCCTTTTTTTCTGGCACCAACACTCTGCAGCAGAATCTAGAGCTCTGCTGTGGTAGTGGAGATGCAGACCTGGGCTTGGGGTTCGGTTTGCTTTTTCCTATGAAAATGATGCCACATGCTGGAGTTTGGGGCCAGGCTGTCCCACGTTGGAGTATTTAACTCAGAGTATTTAGGTATATCACTATAACATTGTTGCCATCAGAAAAGTACATTTTAGTTCTACAGTAGATATAGGAACAAATTTCCAGGCAGTAAAGTACCAGAGGTGGCAGAAGGACCAGAAGGGCTTAGGTAGTGTTGGCTTTTGGCACTTTTGGTGTGGGTCACTTTATTCCCATAAAAGAAGCCTCTTCCCTTGGTCAGTCACTTCCCAGGAATACTGGTAGCTGTTCCAGGAACAGATCTCCTTCACCCCTTATGTCTGAGACAGGACACTTTTGACACATACATTTGGGCAAATCCCAAGTTACATGGTATATAATTACCTAAAAAAAAAAAAATCACCAGTGAGGTTCTGATAATTTATTAGGTATGAATACCCCATTTCTTTCTGGATTTGAACAACTAAATCCAGCCGAGAGTAGCACTTTAATATATGTTTACCTCTTCCTAATATTATCTAGTCATGTACTTAAAATTTCACACAAAAATGTATGTATATATTTTCAAATGGCTGTTCTGATTTAAGTTACAAAATATACATATGTACACATTTTAATATAAAGGTGGTAAGGGTGCTCATCAACTTCTGGGCTGCCCATCTGGAGTCAGCTCGTACCTGTAAAACAGTTGGGTTTGGACTTGTGTTAGTATCAAGGGTGTGTTGTGGTGGCAGCATCAGGACAAGCAGCCTTGTCTAGCTAGCCTAGGTCCCTCTGGGACCGGGAGAACCCATCCCTCTGTAAGTCGACCTGCCAGGGTTAAGACTAGGGCTTATAGAGAGAGGTCTGTTAGGTAAGTGAGAACTATAGGCAGAAAATCCTTAAGTATAGGTGATAATGTGTCTCCTTCCTTGATAAGCAAAGAAGCTGTCATGTACTGAAAAAGAAGAATTTTGGAAAAAGATCATGTGCAACTGCTGGAGACAATGTCTTAAGTACCAGATTAATGTGATAAAATGAAAGGGCCCACTTACCATCGTGAGAAGCCCTTAATCAGATCCTCTTTTGATAAGTCAATCAGTACCTAAAAAACACAAATAATCAGTTTCCTTTCCAAAAAACTGCATTAAATGGAAACATATTGGGACAAATGGAATTAATCATAAAAAGGGCCTCCTTGGGTTTCAGTTTTGAGCAGGGACTCTTTTTCTTTTAGCTCTCAACATGGAACCTTTCCAGAAGTATAATACAGGCACTGACCTCAGTGTACTGGGAAAAAGTGAACTGCTCTTCAGAGTTAAACCTCAGAATTTATCAATGTTCCTGAGAGAACAACTTGCCTTTACTTATGAACTGAATTGTAATTTTAAGCAAGACACCATGGTTGCCTCAACTCTAAAAATGAGGATAACTTCACCTACATCATAGAAGTGGGATCTTAAAAAGATGATTATAAGAAGGTGTTTATTAAACTACAACTGCAAAGTATTGTATAAATATCATTCTTTTTGTCTGTACTTGGCATCTTCCTGAAGATTATATATTCTCTACTTAAGTAAAATCCCATCTCGACAAAAATCTTGACATAATGAGACCCAAGCTTCACACAGTACTGTATTTATCAAAACAAACTTAATAGATGTTCAAATACTTGTGCAATGATGAGTTTGGATAGATTCTCCAACTTGTTAAAATAGTATTTATCGTATTAATTTACCCACCTGTTTTACTTTCAGCAATATTAAAACACCCCCGACCCCCCAAAGTCTTCCTATGAGGCTATAATCTCCTTGAAGCCAGTTCTGGTAACAGCCAGATGATACCATCAGAATTTCTGCAAGGTGTTCCACAAATGAACTCCAGGTAGAGTGCTAGGGGAGGCAGAGTACTTGGAGTCCCTCTTGTACTTACTTTTCCTAGCTCCTTCCTTCTGTGTGAGCCAAGTGGCCTACTGTTTTTCACTGCAACATCTAGTGACCTCTTCTTTACTTCTTCCATGGGAACAAAAAATTCAAATCTTAAAGATGCAAAAAGTCAAAGTGAGATTTACAGGTTTTTTTTTTAGATTTACATATTTTAATCATTTTTGTTGAAAATCTGAAGTGTTTGATCCGTTTTCCTACTTACTTTTTTTTTTTTAAGATTTTATTATTTGTCAGAGAAGAGTGAGCACAGGCAGACAGAGTAGCAGGCAGAAGCAGAGGGAGAAGCAGGCTCCCTGCCGAGCAAGGAGCCCGATGTGGGACTCGATCCCAGGACACTGGGATCATGACCTGAGCAGAAGGCAGCCGCTTAACCAACTGAGCCACCCAGGCATCCCATCGTTTTCCCACTTTTAAAACAGAAGATATATTCAGGGGACTATCTAGAATAGTGTTGGCTCACAGCAGATATTCAATGGATCATTATTACAGGTAATCACTGTCCTATGCTAATCACAAGCTCTGGAAGTATCAAGAGGCTGTTTGCCTCTCTGTGAAGGCCTTGGACTGCTTGGACTACTATGTTTTGGGGTTTCTTACTTACTCTGAGCCTACCCTGGCTGCCTTTCTTTTAGCTGCCCCTTCAATAGTGCTTGCTCATAGGACCACCTCAACCCTTCTCTCTCTTGTTTTTTCTGACCAGCTAAGGACTAGGATGCTGAATAGTCAGGTGTATTGGAGCTTCATAGAAAACAGTGGACCTTCCCCTTTCTGTCTGTGGAGTAAGGCAGAGGAATCTTAGGGTACAAGCTTTGTCATAAACTCACAAGAGGTCACTGGAATCCTTATAGGTAGTTTTTTTTTTGAGGTAAGGGAACATTAGTTTCAAGTGTTTAACAATGATTTAATTGTATATATTGCAAAATGATCACTGTAAGTCAACATCAATCACTATACATAGTTTAAAAAATTTTTTTCTTGTGATGAGAACTTTCAAGATCCACTCTCCTAGCTACTTTCAAATATATATTATTAAATAGGATCACCATGCTGTACATTATATCCCCATTACATCATTTTATAAATGGAAATTTGTTCCATTTGACCTGACCCCCTTATCTCTACCCCTCTCCTCCCTCCTGCCACACACCAACTACCAATCTGTTCTTTATAACCAGGAGCTTGGCATTTTTTGTTTGGTCTTTTATGGGTTTTTTGTTTCTTTTAGATTTCCACATATAAGTGAGGTCATACAGTAAGAATTTTTTTCTGTCTGACTTATTTCACTTAGCATAATACCCTAAGGGTCCATCTGTGTTTCTGCACATGGCAAGATTTTTTATGGCCAAATAATATTCCACTATGTATATGCCACATTTTCTTTATCCATTCATCCATCAGTGGACACTTAAATAGCTTCCATGTCTTGGCTTGTTGTAAATACTGTCGCAGCAAGCATGGGAGTATGTATGTGCTTTTGAATTAGTGTTTTCATTTTCTTTGGAAAGATATCCAGAAGTGGAATTAGTGGATCATACGGTAGTTCTATTTTTAATTTTTGGATGCAACTCCACACTGTTTTCCATAGTGCCTGTACCAATTTACATTCCCACCATCAGTGCACAAGGTTCCCTTTCTCCACATCTTCACCAACACTTGGTAATAGTCATTCTAATAGATACGAGGTGATAGATTGCTGTGGTTTTGATTTGCATTTCTCTGATGATTAATGATATTGAGCACCTTTTCATGTGTCTATTGGCCATCTGTATGTCTTCTTTGGAAACATGTCTGTTCAGGTTCTCTATCTTTAAATCAGACTTTTTTTTTTCTTTTGAATTGTGTGAGTTCTTTGGATATTTTTGAATATTAACCCATTACCAGATAAATGGTTTGCAGATATTTTCTCCCATTCAGTAGGTTGCCTCTTCATTTTGTTAAGTTTTCTTTGCGCAGAAACTTTTTAATTTGAGGTAGTTTCACTTATTTTTGCTTTTGTTGCCTTTGCTTTTGGTGTCAAGTTCAAAAAATCAAGTTCAATGTCAAGAAGCTTATTGCCTATATTTTCTTTTAGGTGTTTTATGGTTTGGTCTTACCATTCAAGTCTTTAATCCATATCGAGTTCATTTTTGTGTATAATGTTAGATTGTGGTCCAGTTTCATTCACTCATTTAAATGTGGCTGTTCAGTTTTCCCAGCACCATTTATTGAAGAAACTGTCCTTTCCCCGTTGTATAAGTTGTCATATTAGTTGACTGTTGTCAAAAATTAATTGAGCATGTATGTGCCAGTTTATTTCCAAGCTATTTTGTTCCATTGATCTTTGTGTCTGTTTTTATGCCAAAACCATACTGCTTTGATTACTATAACTTTTTAACAGAGTTTTATATCGAGTAGTGTAATTCCTCCAGCTTTGTTCTCAAGATTACTTTGGGGTTTTTGTTGTTCCACACCAATTTTAGGATTTGTTCTTTGAAAAATGCCATTGGAATTTTGAAAGAGATTGCATTAAGTCTGTAGATTGCTTTGGGTAGTATGGACATTTTAACATTAATTCTTCCATTCTATGAGCAGTAACTATCCTTCCATTTATTTGTGTTGTCTTCAGTTTTTTTCATTAATATCTTACAGCTTTCAATGTACAGATCTTTCATCTCCTTGGTTAAATTTAATGTAGGTATTTTATTCTTTTTGATGCAACTATAAATGGAATTGTATTCTAATTTCTCTGATAATTCATTTTTAGTGTATAGAATACAATAGATTTTTATATATTTTATATCTTGCAGCTTTACTGAATTTGTTGATTAGTTCTAATGGTTTTTTGGTGGAATCTTTAGGGTTTTCTATAATGTCATGTTATCTGTGAACAGTGATACTTTTACTTCTTCCTTTTCAATCTGGATGCCTTTTGGTTTTCTTGCTTATATGCTCTGACGAGGACTTCCAAAACTAAAAAGCTGGCAAGAATAGGCATCCTTGTCTTGATTCTGATCTTAGAGGAAAAGCTTTCAGGTTTTCATCCCAGATTATCATGTTAATTGTGGACTTGTCCCCTATGGCCTTTATTATGTTGACGTATGTTCCCTCTATACCCACTTTGTTGACAGTTTTATCATAAATGGAGTAGAATTTTGTCAAATGTTTTATCTGCATCCATTGAGATGAACATATGAATGTTAGTTTGATGTTTTACAGTGACTTGCAGATGGATACTGAATCATCCTTGCATCCTGGGATTCCCACTTATCATGATGTATGATCCTTTTATTATAGAATTCAGCTTTCTAATATTTTGTTGAAGATTTTTGCATCTATGTTCATAGAGGGTTTGTAATTTTTTCTTGTATCCTTGTTTGGTTTTGATATCAGGGTAATGCCTTGTGAAATGAGTTTGGAAGTGTTCCCTCCTCTGTTTTTTTATTTTTTTGTTGTTGCTGTTTTTTTTTTTTTTTTAAAGATTTTATTTATTTATTTGTCAGAGAGAGAGGGAGAGAGAGTGAGCGAGCACAGGCAGAGTGGCAGGCAGAGGCAGAGGGAGAAGCAGGCTCCCTGCCGAGCAAGGAGCCCGATGTGGGACTCAATCCCAGGATGCTGGGATCATGACCTGAGCTGAAGGCAGCCGCTTAACCAACTGAGCCACCCAGGCGTCCCATGTTGTTGCTGTTTTTGTTTTTGAAGAATTTGAAAAGGATTGGTATTGTTTGAGTGTTTGGTAGAATTCACCAGTGAAGCCATTATGTCCTAGACTTTTGTTTGTTGGGAGATTTTTTTTTTTTTTTAAGATTTTATTTATTTGACAGAGAGAGATACAGCAAGAGAAGGAACACAAGCAGGGGGAATGGGAGAGTGAGAAGCAGGCTTCTTGGGAGTGGGGAGCCTAATGCAGGGCTTGATCTCAGGACCCTGGGATCACGATCTGAGTTGAAGGCAGACACTTAACGACTAAGCCACCCAGGTGCCTCTGTTTGGAGATTTTGATTACTGATTCAGTCTCCTTATTAGTAATTGATCTGTTCAGATTTTCTATTATTCAGTCTTGGTTGTATGTTTCTAAGAATTTGCCCATTTCTTCTAGCTTGTCAAATTTGTTAGCATATAATTTTGTTCATAGTGGTCTCATGATCCTTTGTACTTCTGTAGTATTAGTTATGTCTCTTTCCTTTGTGATTTTGTGTTTTTTCTTGATGGGTCTTAAAGACTGAAAACTAAAAGTTTTATCTTTCCAGAGAACCAAATTTTAGTTTCATTAATCTTTTCTATTTTCATGGTCTCTATTTCTATAGTTTATTTCTGTTCTGATCTTTATTTCCTTTCTTCTGCTAACTTTGGGCTTTCTTCATTCTTTATAGTTCCTTGAGATATAAACTGAGGTTGTTTGAGATTTTTATTGTTTACTGATGTAGGCATTTATTACTATGAACTTTCCTCTTAGAACTTCTTTTGCTGCATTCCACAAATTTGGCAAGTTGTATTTTCCATTTGTCTGAAGATATTTTTTATTTCTTCTTTGACCTGTTGGTTGTTCAATAGCCACCAACAAACTTGTGAATTTTCTGGTTTATGTCTTGTACTTCATTTCTAGTTTATACCATTGTGGTCAGAGAAGATGCTGGATATAAATTACAGGTCTTAATAAATTTAAGAAAACTGATTTGTGACCTACATATGATCTTAGAGATTGCCCCATGTACACTTGAAAAGAACATAGATTCTGTATATTCTGCTTTTGGATGAAATATTCTGTATCTATTTGTTAAATCCCAGTGGTCTAAAATGTCATTTAAGGCTTGCTATGTCCTTATTGACTGTCTGGATGATCTACCATTGATATAAGTGGGGTATTAAAGTCCCCTACTAGTACTGTATTGCTATCTCTTCCTTTAGGTCTATTAATATTTATGTATTTAGCTGCTCCTACGTTGGATGCATAAATATCTGTAAATGTTATATCCTCTTATGGGATTGACTTTATTGTTGTGTAATGCCTATTTCATCTCTTATTACAGTGTTCATTTTTTTCTTTTTAAAGATTATTTATTTATTTATTTATTTGACAGAGACACAGTGAGAGAGGGAACACAAGCAGAGGGAGTGGGAGAGGGAGAAGCAGGCTTCCTGCCAAACAGAGAGCCTGATGCAGGGCTCAATCCCAGGACCCTGGGATCGTGACCTGGGCTGAAGGCAGATGCTTAGTGACTGAGCCACCCAGGCGCCCCTACAGTGTTTGTTTTCTAGCCTATTTTGTCTGAGAGAAGTATAGCTACCCCAGTTTTCTTTTAGTTTCTGTTTCCTTAGAATATCTTTTCCCATCCCTTTACTATCAGTTTGTGTGTGAAATGAGTATCTTATAGATTGCACATAGATGGGTCTTGTTTTTTTTATCCTTTCAGCCACTCTGTGTCTTTAGATTGGAGAGTTTTATATTTAATTATTGATAGTTTATATTAATAGTACTCAATGCCATTTTGTGCTTTTCTGGCAGTTTTGTAGTCCCTTTCTATTCCTTTCTTTTGCTCTCTTCCATTGTAGTTTTAGGACTTTCTTTAGTGGTACGCTTACTTTCTTTTTATGTTTTGTGTACCTACTATAGGTTACTGCTTTGTGATTACACTGAGGCTTACATAGAATGGTCTTCTTTAAGTTGATAATATCTTAAGTGTGAAAGGATTCTAGGGGCGCCTGGGTGGCTAAGTGGGTTAAGCCTCTGCCTTCAGCTCAGGTCATGGTGTTAGGGTCCTGGATCGAGCCCCACGTCGGGCTCTCTGCTCAGCAGGAAGCCTGCTTCCTCCCTCTCTCTGCTTGCCTCTCTGCCTACTTGTGATCTCTGTCAAATAAATAAAATATTTTTTAAAAAGATTCGAAAGCTTCCACCTAGCCCTGCTACATTTTATAGCTTATTATATCCCTATGTCACTATAGTGATAGTTATTTTTAGTACTTTTGTTTTTTAACCTTCATACTGGCTTTATACGTGATTAATCCACTACCTTTACTATATATTTGCCTTTACCAGTGAGATTTATAACTTTATATGTGTTCTTGTTACTAATTAGCAGTCTTTCTTTTCAGCTTACAAAGTCCCTTAAGGACAGTCCAGTGATAGTAACTTCTGTCTCTCCAATTCTTAATGACAGCTTTGCCAGGTAGAGTATTCTTGGTTGGAAGTTTTTTCTTTTGGCACTTTGACTATATTGGGCCAATCTCTTCTGGCCTGCAGAGTTCCTGCTGAAAAATCTTCTGGTTGTCTAAAGGGGTTCCCTTATATGTAACAAGTTTTTCTCCTGTTGTTTTTAAGATTCTCCCCTTACTGTTAACTTTTGACATTTTAATTATAATGTATCTTAGTAAGGGTCATGTACTCACAAGAGGTGTCCAGGTTCCTTACTTCTAGGTTTACTGTTAGTGTGGAGGTTGCCAAGTCTGCCCTCCAGATAACCTGGCCATATCTTACTGTTACAATATTGAGAGAGAATTACTAACAGAGGGGCGCCTGAGTGGCTCAGTTGGTTAAGTGGCTGCCTTTGGCTCAGGTCATGATCCCAGCGTCCTGGGATCGAGTCCCACATCGGGCTCCTTGCTCGGCAGGGAGCCTGCTTCTCCCTCTGCCTCTGCTCGTGCTCTCTCTCTCTCCCTCTCTGACCAAAAAAAAGAAGAAGAATTACTAACAGATCAGGTTTGTCACAAAAGCCAAATGTCAAACCTCTCCCTCTTATGTTCCCACATAGCAATTGTGAAATCCTTTTATAATTGTGTCAGAGCTCTCTTTGAGTACAGAGTCTTTTACTTGTGTGGCTCTAGAATATAGGATGGTGCCTGGCATAAGGTGTTCAATAAATAATAGATTCTCTCTCTCCCAAACCCTTTCTTGATATCAACTCCAAGTGAGGCGCTTAAAGGGAATGTATTAGTTCTTAGACAAGGCCCAAAGAGGACCCAATGCAGCTCTTTTATAATGAGTAATTACTGACCAAGATAAGAGGAAATCAAAATTAACAGGTGTATTATCTCCCCAGATGTCTTTTGTTAGGATTCTGAAGCAGAAGGAAGCAATAATGAGATTTTGACTTCTTGACTTCAAGTTGACCTCAAGGTACAGAATATTTCACATAAAACTTGCCATATGTGACCCATCAAAAGCAAGAAATGTGATTAGACTCTATCAGTCATGCACCCAAGGACATTGGGTGGACAAGTCAGGAAGGACATCTGTTTCACTTGCTGCCTATGCTTTGTTGCAGAAGGGAAGACAGAGCTTCCACAGAGCTTGGAGCTTTAGAGGAAATTTTAGGTGTCTGGGTTTAAGATACGTTTTTAAGATATGTTTTGTTTTTAACTGCTACTTTAAAACAGTTAAAGAAAACATATTTGGCCAGATTTAAATCCTTTTACCACTAAAGAGGCTTCATTTAAAGAGAAAAAGTGTGGAGCAGTTCATAATCAGGAACATTTTAGCCTCTATGAGCAAGAAAAGTTGGTAGCTCTTTTGCTAAACTGCCCTGGCAGTCCTTTTCTCCCACTAATGTATAGAAATTTCATGAAGGCATAGACCATGTTATTGTGAGGCCCACAGATCTAGCCCTTCACAGCATCTGGCAGGTTTGCCAGGCACTCAGCAAATACTTGAAGGGATAAGAAAACACTCAATAGGCAGGGGAGCTTGGTTCACTTACGTCTCATCAAACAGGGGTTCCAGGGTCTTCCGTTTTACTGAGGTCTTCTTACGACTTGCCCACCTCCTTTCTGGTAACAAGTAGACACGGACATAGGGATCAGCTCCACTGCTGGTACAGGGTGTCAGGTTTCTGAATTGGTTTCAAAGACATTAAAGAAGAAAGTTTTCAAACACTGAAAGGACTCCGTTGGAGAGGCTATACTAGCCCTTCTGCTTTAGATGGCTTGTGGATAAAAATGCCCTGTTGATGACCAAAAAACAAAAATCTGCAGAATTTGGAGGATAAAACATCAGAAGCAAGATTTTGAGAACACGTGTTTTTTAAAGTCTGGAGTAGAGCAAGTACTTCCCATCTAAAGGAAATTGGAGATTCACACCTGAGAAAAGGTACTGGCTCCAAGTCACCCCAGACAGTTTTTGCAGTGGTTTTATTTAAACAAAGTCCTTGGCTCTGGAGCCTACCCATCAGCATCACTGAAGACCTTGTCATTCACAGTATGCAGCCTTCAGACCTCACTTCTTCCTCGTGTATTACTTGTCTACCTCAGGGATGCCCACCCCCACTATTACTTTAAGCACCTCCACCCTTTCATTCACCTGAGGCCTTTGCCCTGCCCCAGCACCCCATTACCTGCAGCCATTGATGAGCACACTGAGGCAGTGCCGCAGACACACATAACGCACAGTGAGCTGAATCTCACCCAGCCTCCACTGCCTGAGATCCCCGCCTCTGTAAAGAAAGGCTTGTCAATTCTGTTGCCATTAAAGGTGTTGGCCTCTCCCCCAGCCCCTGAGACAGAAGCATGTCCTGCTTTAGGAGCATAGAGCCATGTGGGTTAATAATTATCAGTGAGGTTCCTTTCAGGCAGAAGTCAGTTCTATCCATTCACATGTGTCTGTCCTACTTCACAGTAGGAAGAACACGAACCCGGGAGTGGGATCTGCTTTTATACCATGATTTCCTGTGGGACTGTTAATTATTTGACCTTTATGATATTAACTTCTATCTCATAGGGTAATTGTGAAGATGGAATTAAATAGCATGCTAAGCTCATAGTTAACAATAAATGGCAGCCACTGAGGATCTATTTCCACATTTTGAGTTTTCCATAGCATCCTACACTTGGGAATGCAGGAAATGTTTCTGTGGTAAGGAACCATAACAACCGAAGCCCAGCACCTGTTTCACAGTGGGAATGCACTTGCTCACTCTCCCCCTTGCCCTGTGTTTCTAGCATATTCCATGCTGCCTCTCATGAAGCCACTTTGTAAAAGATCAGAACTTGCAGGGAAACATGAGTTTGTATCTACTTCTCCATTCAGGGATGTATTTTTCACATAGGTCGTTTTAGACAAGATGAAGCAGAGAGGTGCATACTCAATGTTGAAGCTGATATCTGTCAGGTCAAAGCAGGAGGAGGCCAAGGAGTTGAGCGAGGACATGCTGGGAGCCACCCTCTTGGGGGGCCATGCGAGTGGGGAGGCAGGGCATTTCATAGGTCTGGGTGACTTGATGGGCCCTGGAGAGTGGGGGCCTGGGACAGTCAGGAAGATGGTGCCTGAACTCTTCTTCTTCCCCAAGGACTCACAGAACCCTTTGGCACGGTCCTTGCCTTTGGGCTCTGGGCCTGTCTCTTGGGGCATGGGCTCAGTGGCAACAGTAGTGGCACTGGTGGCTGACATGGAGCTCTTGGAGGTTTCTTTGGTATCAGAAGCAGGATCTGGGGGGCATGGCAAATTTGCAGGGCATTCTCCCTGGGATGGGGCTTTGGGTTCCTGGTTGGTGTCCACCTTCTTAATGAACAGAGGACCTTTCTTTAAGGCTTCAGGTCCTGTGTATGGGCTCCCCATCTCTCGTTCTTCCACACGCAGGAACTGCAAGCAGATGACAGGATTATGGGCTGGGCCCCCCATATCCACTCTTTCCTCCTCTGCTGTCATGTTAATTTCTGGGAAGTGGTTACTTCCTGACTAAACCCAGTGGATTTCTGTCCCCCCCACCCCCCCCATGCCCATATCTTCCCTAACCTCTCTCTGCCCCTGGGTCCCTATAACCAATTTTTCTCTTTTTCCCTTATTCCTGCCTCAATAATGAGTCTTCATGAGCACTCAGTCCTGCCCCCACTCACACTGGCTGGCAGAGACCTGGCTCATTCTTAGAGCAGGTACTGTCCCTCTCTGCAAAGAACTCTCAGAATCTATACCTCCTTCACCTTCACAGATATCACACCCTGCCTTCTGGACTGGCCCTTTTCCAGCTGTCACCCTATTCACCATTGTTTTCCCTAAGATGTGTTTCCTGTCCACACACACCCCTGTGCTCCTACAAAGTTTCAAGCCTCAGCCATTGTGTTTCTCCTCCCCCCTCAGTCATCAAGACCATTTCTAGGGACTTCCATTTCTAACACTATAGTGGTCAAAATATTCTATTCTGAAAAGCCTCAGTAGGAATGACAAATAAAATGAAACAAACATCCTTTTTAAATGCACAGCCAAGGGGCACTTGGGTGGTTCAGTCATTAAGCGGCTGCCTTGGCTCGGGTCATGATCCCAGGATCCTGGGATCAAGGCCCACATGGGGTTCCCGGCTCGGCAGAAAGCCTGCTTTTCCCTCTCCTACTCTCCCTGCTTGTGTTCCCTCTCTGGCTGTCTGTCAAATAAAATGTTTTTTAAAAGAATGCATAGCCAAATTTACAAAAAAGTAAGCAAAACCCCTAGGGTTACTGAAAAAGGCTAAGCTTTCCTAGGGTCATTTATCAACCTTGAAAAATCCAAGGGGTAGGGAGAAGAGGCCTCAGGTCAATGTGAGGCTGAGTTGAAGTAGGAACCATGAAGGTGAGGTCTCTTGAGGGGAAAAAAGTAGCCTAGGATAAACATTTCCACCCTGCCCGAGGAAAGACTGCAAAGAAATATGTCTATCTTGCTTGCACTCTGCTGGGGGTATTGAAGACTTTCCTGAGGATATGGCACCTTATAGGACTGTCTTATATGAATTTTGGTTCATATTCATACCTGTGGAATCATGAAACCTAAAAATTTAAAAAATAACATGAGTGAACCCTAGTTTGTAAGGCCCTCAAAGTACATGGTTATAGCAAAACAGAATCTCCTTGGAAGCAAGCAAACTCAATCTAGGTCACAAAAGAACACAACATATGTTTGCAACCCAAGTCACCAAACATAGAAATGAGTCACCCTGAAAAAGTATCAACAGATACAACAAATGTCAAAATCTCAACTCTCAAGACCTTCAGATAATAGAATTCACATTATAGGTACACATTATAGCATAGGTATTTTCAGATGGTTAAAGAAAGAATATAAACATGATAATAAACATAATACAGTGAAAAAAGACAATGAATTTGGAAAAGATAGAAATAAAAAATAGCCTTTGAAATAAAAACCATGAATAGTTAATTAGTGGTCTAGAAGACAGATCTGAGGGAATCAGAATATAGCAACAAGAGTGAGGTCAGGTGGGGACAGAAGAATGGGGAGAAGGTCCAGTGTAGGAGTTCTAGAATTAAAGATTAAAAGAATGGAGAGCCAATATCTGAAGAGATAACGGCTGACAATATTCCAAAGTTGATGAAAAATATGAATCTATTTCCTAGCTTTTCAGCATAGAGCAGGTACTTAGTTCTGAGATAGTCCACCTGAGTTCTGAGATAGTTCCATGGCTCTGGCCATGGAACATGGGAAACAAGAGGAGATAGTTACCCGAAGCACCAGTCTCATGGAGATGAGGCTGTCCAGGCCTGAGTGGTCCAACTGAAAGCGCTGCTCGAGGGTGAGGTCTGTATAGGGTAAAATCTGGCACAGGGGGACCTCCAGCACTCCCAGAGCACACTCTTGGTCATCATCAAGCACCTGGGCAGTGGGCCAGTCACAAAACAGGAGAACCAAGACCCACACCCACCACCACCACTCTCTGGGCCCCATTCAAGTCTACGTTCACTTCAGTAAGCAAGTACTGTGCTTCTATTGGCCTCTGGTCCTTGTTCTGAAAACCTAGCAGTTAGGATCTATATGAGGCAAATGCCCAGGGCCTCAGGGGCTTTAGGGACTGATGGGCTGAGGGCCTGAAAAGATCCCAGATCTGCCTTTTTGTTGTTTAAGATTTCTTGACTAAGTCACCGTTTGCACCTCTGTTTGCTTATGTGTAAAATAAAGAAGCTATCTCTTTACCACAGATCTTTTGTGAAGGTTAAATTATTGTTTAAAGAAGTACATCATCACTAAGATCCTGGGAGGATCCCAACATAGGCCACTCTGGGTGCTGGGTAACAACTGGAAAGATTCTTGCAGGGAGAGCCAAGGGACTTGAGGGTTTGTCCTTCCACAGCTCTTACCCACTGTCCTTGGGCACCAGGCTCATGAAGATGAGGGGCCTCTGCACCCTCTCCCACAGAAAAGGGGCTGACTTTACTGCTGGGAGAACCTGCTCAAGGTGCATTATCAAGCTCCCCACCCCTCATGGTTTAGACACTGATTAGCTTTGTTCCAAGAGCCCAACTTTCAAACCTTCAGATGCAGCTCCTCAGCTGCCACGTTGGACACAAAGAAGGAAAACACCTGGCTCCACACTGGGTCTTTGCTGTGGGGACAAGTCTGGGGACAGAAGAGAGAAAGATCATTGAAGGGTCAGGAGGGGCAGAGCAGGATACTGGCACCCTCTGCTTTCGGCTGGCCACCCAATGGGAGCCTTCTCAGCCTCTGCCCAGGGATGAGACCCCCACACACTGCCACTTAGGGGACTCATGAGAGCAGGGCAGCCGGACTCAAGGCAAGGAGAGCTTTCCCAGCAAGTTTTGCAGGATCTGAAAAGCATGGCAGCAGCATTAGAGCTCACTTCCAGGAGAGGGGACCAACAGGATTTCTGCTGCTTTCTAGCAGGTGCCCTTGGGCAAGTAAGTCATCTCTGACCTCAGATTCTTAAACCATAGAACTGTTTAGTGAGGCGGTTCTGAAGACAAAGTGCCTCAGTTGTAACCTGGTACCTACCAAGCATTCAGTTCTCCAATTCTCTTACCTTTTCTTCTCTCCTTGAAAAGGCGTGGAGCCCCCAGTTCTTTTTCCCATGGCTACACACCAAGCTGTCTTACCTTGCTCATGTGTGTCTTCTTGCCTACAGATAGCTTGACATAGGAAGAAGGGTCTCTGCTGACTTTGTTCTGTGAGGGGCAAATCCATAGCAATGGAAGTGGCACCACTGGCTTGAGAGACCACTCCACTGTACCTCCCAGAGCTTCAGTGGGACCTGGGGCCAACCAATTGCTTCCCTTCAGAAGAAGGCTACTGTGATGCTCCCAGGGCCTTGGGCTGCCAAAACTGTGCAAGGACCAGGATAGGGCTAACCCCAGGAGAAGTTCCAAGTTCATGACAGGAACCTGGGAGCTAGGCCTGGCTCGACACAGGCTCTTGTTCCCTGGGGCTATGGAAATGGTCAAGTTCTGGCTCTTTAGCTTGTGACTCAGGTGCTTAACCTTCTGGGTGCTCCTTGTAAAATGGCAAAAACAGACACACTCATCATGGGACTCAGGCATAATGAATGTGGGGGACAAGTTGTAAAGCCCATTGCCTGGCACACACCAGACTTAATGAATGGTGCTCTGGTCACCCGTAGGCTGTGGGTGCACAGATGATCACCCAGAAGACAAGGCTACGGTTACTCTGGGGAAAAGGAGCCATAACTTGCTTTCACTTACCTTGGTGAACCTGGAGAGTTTTTTGGCTCGATATTCACCATTCAGATAGTCAAAAGGGTTTCTCTATAGCACACGAAGAAGAGGATAAATGAATGACACATGGACATTTGCAAGTGATGGGCACAAGGCAGGGTGTGACATTGGTCGTCACTCACCGGCAGGTTGCAGGCACTCTCCAAGAAGACCACGAGGATGGCAGTTGAAAGGCCACCTTGGTCCTACAAACAGACACAGACCCTCAGTAAGTGCTGCAGCATCAGGAGACAGACAGGCTTTGGAGAAGCCCATTCATGGCAGAAGGAAGCCAGCCAGCCCTTGCACTCTGGACAAGCCCTAAGATTCCCCACAACCTAGCTTTTTGTTGAGACTTGCAGCAGGACAGATTCAAGTCAAACACAGGGGTGGACTTCCCCATGAACTGGGCTGACCAGCACCAGCATCCTTTAAGGATCCCATCTTCCCTGGGCAGACAGCCTCTGCTGAGAGATCAGGAGCTGCCCTGTGTGGAGATGAGGCTAAGGGACAGGTTCAGCAGAAGGTAGGGGCTGGCTGGAGGATTCTGTGAGTGATATCTGGAAGCTTCATCTTGCCCCCTTCCACAGCTCACACATGGATCGGCCGTGCCACAAGTCCCACCCACACGCCTTTCCTTTAGGGAGTGCTGACACCCCACACTCACTTCAATCAGAGCTTCTGGGTTGGCAATCAGTGAAAGCCACTCTAGCCGCAGGTGCAGCCGCCCGCTGGTTGTGTCGTTCAGGATAAACCACTGTAAGGGGGTAGTGAGAAGGGAGAGGAAAGCTCAGGGAAAGGGCCACAGAGGTGCTACAGACCCTCTTCAAGCAGTTAAGTTCAGGGACCTTTAATAGGTGGCTTTAGGGAAAAGGTGACCTAACCCAGAGGGAATGGGCTCTAGGCTTCAGGGACCAGGAGAGGTGGTCATAGAATTGCTTCTGTCCTCCAATGGACAGATGGAAACCAGGATGTCCACAGGGAGGGGGTTATAGGCACCAACTCTACCTCATCCACCACTCTGTTCGTCATGACATCCCCAAGGCAGATCTGCAAGCTGGAATACACAGGAAGTCAGTTCAGCTCCAAGGAGGCAAGAAGCAGACGTGAGTGCCGTCTTCAAGACTGGGAGCTTATCCATCTCAAGGAACCAATGGGAGACCACTTGCAGCTCAAACAAATGAAGGAAGGCCTGTCTGACCATCAGGGCTACTGCCTGGGCAGGCAAGTGGCTCCGATCCCCAGAGGAGAATGACCAGACACTGGACACACTGGCCCTGGATTTCTGTGATGGTACTACTGGTGTTTTGAATGGCATGGTTCTTCATTGTGCAAAACTGCCCATGCATTGCAGGAATTTAGCTTCCCTGTCCTGTGCCCTCTAAATGCCAGTGGCACCACCTTCCACAGTCATTGTAACAACCCCAAATGCCCCTCCAGCACCTCCCCAGATGCCCTCCAAGGGGTAAGGATAGTTGGTGTGGGTGTGAGAGGAGGTACCGGCCACACACACAGCATGCCTCCACCTACCCGAACCAAGCCCAAATAGATGATCCCGATAGCCAGCGGGGAGACTGTGTAGGTGTTAGAAACGTGCTTGAGCTCAGAACACACTTGAAATCAGTTACAATATCAACTACAAGCCACACTTCTAATCTGTAACAATACAAAACCTGTAGCTTTTTCCGTTAAGATGAAAAGAAAAATAATATCTGGTGGTAAGCTGTTTCTTAGGCTGTCAGATCATGTCCCTCCCACTTTGCTTTGTTTCTACTTTTAAAATTACCTGTTTATGAAAACAAACTAAACAATACAGCAGTGTGAAAATTTGGGTAGAACTCTCTTTTCTGCCTCCCAATCCCAACCTCCTGGAATGCGCAGTGTGAACAGCCTGCTGTGTGGCTTCCGTGCTCTTCTCTGTGCTCACACAGACCCATACTCAAGAGTCCTCCCTGCAGAAATGAATCAAACTGTACAGGTCACTTCCAACTGCTTCCCCCATCTCCATACTGGCATCCTCCAGGTCAATACACACAGATCCTTCTACCCATCATTTTTTAAAGCTGCAGAATAGGGGCGCCTGGGTGGCTCAGTGGGTTAAAGCCTCTGCCTTTGGCTCAGGTCATGACCCCAGGGCCCTGGGATTGAGCCCAGCATTGGGCTCTCTGCTCAGGAGGAGCCTGCTTCCACGTCTCTATCTGCCTGCCTCTCTGCCTATTTGCGATCTCTGCCTGTCAAATAAAATCTTTAAAAGAGAAAAAAGTGGCAGAATATTCGGCAATGGCAAATTTATTCAAACATTTTCAATCAATGTCCTCCGAGGCTGGATTATTCACGTTTCCAGCTTTTTTTGTTTTGCCACCACAGTTCTGCTCATTGCAGAGCATTTCAGGTATAATGCTTTTACTTTACAGGAGATTCCTGGAAGTGGGGCTAATGGGCCAAAAGACATGTAAATTTGGAGTTTCTACAGCCAGCCCCAGCCTAGCCATTTCAGTCCTCCCACAGCCCTGAGTTTGGGTTCTGCCCCAGAGCAAGTGGCCAGGGCTCCTTGGCACAGGGGACCTGCCCATCCATGCCAGCCTTGCCCCTACGACTGTTCCAAATGGGGATTCTTGTACATCATCAGGAGTCAGGAGTGCAGGAAGCAGAGCCCATGGTACACAAACCTTGGGGTCTTCAGTATCCCCATGGCCCAGTTTAGGGCTGGCACTCAGACCTCTAGGAAGGTTAGCAGCAGGACCGTGAAACAATGGAGCCGGCTGCCTAACATAGTCACTGTGTCAGCGTAACCAAGCCAGGATTGCAGGTCACTGAGGTGGAAGCAGGGGTGCTGTGTCCCAAGGCCCAGCCCAGTGCCCCCAGGCCCAGCTCAACCCTCCTCCTCACCTGCCCAGGAAGTCATCCCTGTCGGGATCTTCATCATACAGATCCACCTCCAGGTCCTGCCCAGGGACTTCATACACTATAAACTGTAAGGAAAGACAGGTGACTTGGTCTGCAGGCCACAATGGCTGATGAAGTAGACCTCAAGCATGACCCAAGGAGAGCCAAATTCCAGCTCTGCCACCTGCCAGTGCAGAGCCCTGGGCGTATTCCTGCCTCCCAGTGCTTTTGGAGAATCCCACCTCTAAGAATGGAGTGATGTCCTCTCGCAGGATGGGATTAGGGTGGGTGCTCGGGATGGTGGCTGCTGTGTGTTCTGGACAGGACTTGCAGCTTCTGGAGCACTAAACAGGCTGTGGGTACTACCCTTCAAGTAGTAGCGATTGTGGGTGAATTTAAGGGAGAACATTAAGCTCCTGGTGTCAGGCTCTGGCAGGGGAGGTTGAGAGGATCTGGGCAGAACTGTTTCTGTCTTTTCCTCTGGTTTGAAAAATTTCAAACTGTCTGGTAGGGAAAGGAGGTGGGACTTCCCTCCAGCAGGGCCACAGCAGCCCCCCTCTGGAAGCCTGGTGGATGTGGAAAATCGGCCCACTCCTCTGGCCTACTGTTGCTCCATGGGTATGTGAGGCCCTCCCTTGTTCAGACCCAGCATGACCCAGCATGAAGCCTGGAGGGCATCAAAAGTAGCCAGGAGACCCTCACCTCAAATACCTCATTCCAGGTGGGGTTCAGGTTCTTGTAGATGGTCCTACTCCGGAAATGCTGTAGGCCAATGCTCACCTTGGCGTACGGGTCTGACTTGCCTCGGATCCCTAGGAAGCTGTCCTTCTGAGCCAGCATCTCGGCCTCCAGCAAATGGACTCTGATCACTCCCTGGAAAATGCCCCAGCCCAGGGCTCACAGCTGCTTCCTGGGCTGTGCCAGCCCTCAAGGCCCACAACACTAGGGCCAAAGCCATCAGACATCATCCCAGTCCCATCTCACTTGCTCCAGGTTCAGATGGAAAACAGAAGCCAGATCTGGCAATCTCCTCGCCATACAGCAAGTGATGTCAGGGCCCAGGGCTCTGTCCACTGCATCGTGATGCCCTGCCCACCTTCCTGGCCTTCCCGACCTCACTTGGCTCCAACCTGCCATGTGACTGGCTTGTTTAACTGCAGCCATTTCCTCCTGTGCCAACAACCACCATCTGAGGAGGTTTCCTCCTGTACTCATCACCCCCCCACCCCGCCCAATAACGTGCATGTAGACCAAGTTCAAGTTATTTTTTTTCTGACACCCAGGGGCACTCACCCCTGTGGGGACTGCCTGCTGTGGGCAGTGGGTCCCTGTGCTCATAAAGGCCCCGCACTGACTCCCACCCCATCCCTTACATTCAGTTTTGTCCTAAGGCAGAACAAACCATAAGACTAAGGAAATACAATTCATGGGGCCAATAAGGGCTCCTGCCTGGAGCTGTTCTTGTTCTTGTTCTTTCTTGTTCTTCTTTCTTCTTGCTCTTTCTTCTTCTTGTTCCTTCTTCTTGTTCTTTCTTCTTCTTCTTCTTCTTCTTCTTTCTTCTTGTTCTTTCTTCTTCTTCCTTCTTCTTTCTTCTTGTTTTCTTCTTCTTCCTTCTTTCTTCTTGTTCTTTCTTGTTCTTTCTTCTTCTTCCTCCTCCTCCTTCTTTTTTAATATCAGTAGATACGTGTACACTTATGATAAGCGCTGAGGAATTGCTGAACTGCTGAATCACTTTACACCTGAAACTAATCTAACACTGTATGTTAACTATACTGGAATTAAAGTAAAAGAAAAAAATACCAGGAGATACATTTCCATTTATCCTTTGACCCAGCAATCCCACTGCTAGCTCTAAAAGGATACTGGTAAAAATATAAAAAGACACATACAAGGCTACTCATGATAGCACTATTGGTAATAGTGAAAGACTGACACAACTCACTGTCCATCAGAACTAGCTAAATTACAGCCCACTCACGCCGTGGAGTACAGTGCAGCTGTGAGAAGGGCTCTGTCCACGCTGTCACTGAGTGGGGCCCGTGACGTATGAAGTGATAAAAGCAAGGTGGAGAAAACTGTAGTTCATTGCCATCCATCAAAGAAGGGGAATGGGAACGTAATTAGATATGCACACAACTGCTCATATTAGAAAAGGAACAGTGGAAGGATAAACCATTACTTGTAGGAGGAAGGTAGACGTTAGGTGGAGGAAACAAGGGATAGAAGTCAGACTCCTTGAAACAGAATTTGTTTTTTATATTAGATTTTAGAAGCTTGCAAATATTTTACACGTTGGTAAAAGGAAGTTATGGTCAAAATTAAGCCCTAAAAATAGAAAATGGAATGAAACTAGTCAGTGTAAATATTCATGGCCAGTTGTCACAAATACACAAAACTATCCCAAGTGAGTTTAAATCGTAGCATCTTCCCAGGACACCTTGGGAATCTACCCCAAGGACAGACTGTTTTCAGTAATGGTGATGCAGGTGATGGTATTGAACTGTTATTCTACGACTGTCACACGCAGTGCGGGCTAAAGCCCTCGTCACTATGGCAAGGCTGTGAGGACGCCTGTGCTCTATCTCCCTGGATAGCCCATGCCTCCCCTGTGTGCAGCTGCAGCAGGCCGATGCCTCCAGCATGGAGCTGATGGTGAAATGGGCACGTCCCCCTCTCCTGAGCCCTAACTGCCAGTCCTGAAGGGCACCTCTTGTAGGGAGGCCACGTGTCTGTCCTCAGAGGCCTCCCAATCGGGGCCCAGGATAGAGGGGTCAGTGGGGCTGAGCACACAATAAAGCCCCCCATCCTGTGCTATTTTCTCCCGGGGATTCTTTCCACCCCCAAATGATGGGAGTCAGGGGAGCCTCATGTCCCTGAAGAGAGGATGGGAGCCTCCTGGAGTTTCCTCAGGGCGGGGGTAACTACCCACAGTCCCCAACCTAGGCTGCAGCTGGGACCAGGATCCAGGAAGGAATGCCACCTGGGCTCTGCCCCTCCCTAGATGGGTGGCTTTGGGCAAACCAGTCAATCTTCCCAAGATTCAGTCTTCCCCCAATAGAATGAGGAAGCCATGCTCTCACAGGACAGAGACAGCTGTCATCTTGAGAATGCATTCCCTCTGCAGGCCCGTCCATCCCTTGGTCCCAGGCCCCGTGCTCCATGGCCGGTGCTGGTACTCACGCAGGGCAGAGGGAAGAGCAGGTTGGTCACATCCAGCCCCTTCTTCACAGGCACAGTTACACGATTGGGCAGCACCAGGTGGGCAGCAATGAGTTCCTCCAGCAGGCTGTCTGACACCTCACTGGGGACAGTGGGCACAGCCAGCTACAGAGGGGTGGCACTGCCTTCCCCAGGTTATCTGCCCCACCACCCAGCCCCAGAACTGGAATCAGGAGCAGAGTTGGTGGGGTGGGCCCTGCCCGGGAGAGACCAGCCCTGACTCCAGCCTGCCTGGCTTGGGGGTAGGTGGGGCTTACATTTTGACACCCCCCCAACCACTCCCTTTCCCCATCTTGCTTTGTTCTCTGAGGCATCACGGTGGGGGAGCTAAGAGGGGTGACCTGGAGCCTGTGTGCCCATCTTGGCTCCATTGCCCATGAGCTGTGGGGCCTTGGGTAAGTTGCTGACTTCTCTGGACCAGTGTCCTCATCTCTAAACTGAGGATATTAACACTACCTCCTAGGGTTGTTACAAAGAGTTAAAACACAAAGTGCAGAGAATGGTGCCTGGTGCACAGTAAGTGCTAACTAAGCGTTTGCTCCCGTGGCCCTCTTACTCCCCAACATCCCATCAAAATTCTGTTTACTGCCTGACTCTGTCTCCCCAGTAGAGCAGCAGGGATAGTGCCGAGAACAGGACTAGCACACAGTAGGTACTCGGTAAACATCTGTTGAACGACACCACGTACAAGTAGATTCTCTGAATCCACGAGGCCAAGATGGTGGGGGGGGGATCATCCTCAGTGAGGGGGGGCCCGGGGTCCTTCCTGCAGGTAGGGGGGTTGCCTGACCTTGGAAAGCCCCAGCTTGCCCTGGTCAGTCCAACCATCCTTCCCTCATGGGGACATGTGTCCATGTGGGGTCAGAGCCCTCCTCTGCTCCTACCCAGGGGCCTGAGGGCCTGCGTGCAGCAGGCCCTAGAGCCAGTCCCGGGAATGTGGACTCTCCCAGACCAGCTTCTCTTCACTGGCCTCTGCTATGACAGCAGCCCCTGTGACCATGGTTGGGTGAGGCCTTGTGGGCTTCTCACTACACACTTGGCTGGGGGAGGGGGTGGAGTGCAGCTGCAAGGAGGACATCATGTGTGTCCATGCCCACTGTGCCACCGCACACACCTGAGTGTTCTCCCAAAACCATGACACAGAAGAAGCAGGCTCCCCTTTCAGGGAGGAAGAGCCCAGAGGGGTCAGGAAATTGTCTGAAATCACACAGTGCTGAGTGACCTAGCCAGGAGCCTGGTCTGGCCGGATGGTTACAGAACCTGTGCTCTCGGTAGCCCCCATGACCTCCCCCAGAATGTCTCATCTGGCCAGCATGTGCCCGTGCGTTTGAGTGTGTGCGTGTTCTGGGGGCAGCGCCTGCCCGCAGGGGCCAAGCAGCACTGCTGGCCTCCCGCTCCCCCTCCAAACACACCACCCCTCCTCCCTCCGGAGCAGGGCCAGCTTGGTGCCAGCCCCAGTCTACATGCAGGGGCCGGGAAGGAGGGCACCGCCGCTGGGCAGCTCCAGTCACTGGCTGCCCACTGCTGAGGGCCCCACTCTGGGGGTCTGCCCGCCGTTCCCACAGCGCACTTACTTGATTCCTGGTGCATCCAGCAGGTTGGTCAGGCCTGTCCAGTTGATCTGCAGATGCTGCAGGGGCAGAGGGAGGCTGTTAGACTGGAAGAAGCCAGAAGCCCAAGGCTGAGTCCCTCGGCCAAGCCCCTGGTGCCCACCAGCATGGAGAACACAGCCACTGTGGGGGGCACCTCCAGGGGGGTGTCAGGCAGATGAGGGCACCTCTTAGTCTTCCGCAGGCCTCAGTCTGCCGCCTCCCTGCTGGGACCACACAGGAGTGGGGGCGTGCACAGGGCCACAAGCCGGCCCGGACTGAGAGGTCTCAGAGACACATTCCTCTCCACCGTGGACCCTCTGTGTGACCTGGGCAAGCCGCTCTTGCGAGCTGTTTCTTGCTCTTGGGTTTAGAGCAGAGTGGAGTACCTCAGGCCGCCTCAGATGACAGGACGTGAGGAGTGTGGGGTACCCAGGTCTAGGTTGGTGTAGGCAGTTCTATTCTCGGGCTCACACTAGCACCTGGGGCCCGGCAGGTGAGTGCTTACTCCCCAAAACAGGCCTAGGTCTCTCCTTGGCACCTACCGGCTTTTGAAGGAAGAACACGGTCACAGCTCCCACGAAGGGCTTGTCCACCAGGAGGGGCTCCAGGATGACCCGCAGCGTGCCCTGCAACTGGATGGGCACAGAGGACGCATGCAGCACTTCAGCCTCTCCCTGCACCTGCTGTACTCAGCCGAGGCCGCCTGTCTTGGCTCATGCCCATGCCACCAAATGTCAGGGCCACCTCGGGGGACAGAAACCTGCACATGGCTGCCACCCCTCTACCGGCTACCAAGGGCCATGAGCTAGCTGCCCCTGCCATCCACTAGTGCCCCCGCCTGAGGGGCCTGCATCCCTGCCCCAATCTCCAGCCAGCCCAGCCAAGCAGGCCCCTGCTCCGTCCACCTAGTTTCTAAGCACAGGCTCTGCATCACTCCATAAATAGAACTTCTCCCTTCCCTGGGCAGCCCCTGTCCCCCTGGGGGGACTCTTACAGAGGCAGGTGTGGGGCCACGGAGCCAAGCAGAAGGTTGGTAAAGCCCAGTTGCCACTTTCCGGCCGTGTGACTTCAGGCCTGGAGTCTGGATGATGATCAGCCCGTGTGTGGTGTCCTCCCCTTCCCTGCTGCCTGCTCCAGTGTGAGCCTGCTTCCCCCTGCCCAGCCTCCTGCCCCAGGGGCAGGAAGCGGGGTGGGGGGGGGGCAATGCCACCAGGTTCCACATACCTGAATCCCATTCACACCAGCCTGTATCTTCTGCAGCTCTGCACTGATCTCACAGTCCCCGATGTAGCTGAAAGTGGGGAGGGAGAAGGAAGGCCGGGAGGAAGGGCAGGTCCACCAGTCAGAGAGACCAGGAAACTTGCCCAGGGCCACACAGCCCAAGCTCAGGCAGCCAGTCACCAACCCTGAGCCCAGCATCACCTGGCTAATGGCCTCCCTCAAAGCCTGAGCTGGCTGAGAAGCTACATGTGTGCCAGATGACCCTGGTGGATCCGGTGGCAGAGCCTTGGAGCCAGGCATTCCCAATAACCATCATCCTCACACATCCCCCAGATGGGGACAGGTATTCCCAGAGCTGACTCCTATCTACCCGATATGCTCTCAGTGCCAGCCTCTGGGCTATGAAAATAAGACACTGGAGAGGAATGCAACATTCTGGAACTTTCAGAGTTAATCACTGGTCCTTTATTTATTTATTTATTTATTATTTATCTATTAAACTGATTTATTTTAGAGAGAGAGAACAAGTGAGTACGTGGTGGAAGGACAGAGGGAGAGAATCTTCAAGCAGAGTCCTCACTGAGCACAGAGCTGGACCCCACTACCCTTGAAATCATAACCTAAGCCAAAACAGAGCCGGACTCTCATCTGACTGAGCCACCCACGCACCCCAATCCTTCCTTGCTCCTTTAAAGCACAATTAAAACCTTACCACCTCCAGGAAGACTTCCTGGATTGAAGACTTCCTTCTCTCAGATTCTAGCTTGCTACAAACATCATTCAGAAGAGGTACCTTTGCCCAACCTACTGAACTAGACACAAGGATGTGTCTTTGCATCCTTGTTTTCCTGATGCACCAGAGTCCAGTTCTCCCACGGATCTCACAGCCTGTGCTCAGAGCTCCTTGGGCCTTACCACAAGTCCCCACATCTTCTTGTCGTACTTGCTCCCTCTTTCTACATCCTCTTTAAGGCAGCTGGTCTGAGCATCCAGGTGACTAGCCTTGACCTCCAAGAAAGCTCTGCTGCCTGGGCCTTAGTATCCAAGAGCCTGCCTGGTGCCGATTCTTATGGGAGAATCTGGGCCTGAACTGAGGGGTCAACCAGCAGCGGCTTCCCTGGGACTGTCCATTCTCCTGATACTCTTCCCTGTCCCAAGCAGGGACCCTGTGCTCCTGCCCAGGGCCGGGTGTGTGTGTGTGTGTGTGTGTGTATGTGTGTGTGCGCGCGCGCGCGCATGCACGCGTGCAGTGAGGTGCTTTCCCACCCCAAATCAGAACATAACTACACTACTCCATCTTCAAGCTGGCTGTTCTCACACGGCGTCCCCCCATACCCTGCACCTGGCCCACATGGGCAAGATGGCTCACCATATCTGCAGGTCCAGGACCACCCGTCTCCGGTTGCGCTGGTTAGTGTGTGCCTTGACACCATTGACCCGGGGGCACTGGAAGAGATGCCATAGGGATGGGTGAGCAGGGATCTCGCAGCAAGGGGTGGCTGCTGGCCCCTGCCCAGCACTGGGCTTTGGCCGCAACAACATGACCACCATAATTCTGGGATGGGGCACAAATAGAGAAATTCACACTGTGGCCCGTCTGTCCTCGGACCTATGATACCTCCCTCCCTAGAATGTGCACCCTTCCTTCTCTCTCTCTCCTACCACAGATATTTACAGAGTACCCGCTCTGTGCCAGGCACTGGACCGAGGACAAGGTAAGGAGCAAGACAGGCTGAGCTTCCCCTCATGGGTTGGAAGCCCAGCAGAGGAGACAATGGTGGGGGAGGGCATGAGAAGGTGCAGTCCCTGCTGTCACATGGGGGTCAGGGGACTTCAGGAGCACCTCCCTTGGGGCAGACCAAGGTTAGGAAGAGGTGGCATTTAAATAGTTCTGGCCTATGAGTAGGAGTTGGCCCCCCAAGGGCAAGAGAAGAAGGAAGGGTCCCTAGCTCAGGGGAGCTGACCCTAGAAATTAAAGTATCCCACACCAGGGCCGAGGGCTGAGCTCCCGGGTGATCTCCCCCACCCCACTTCTCTCTTTGCCTCCTGTCAGGAGGCTAGTGGGCACTGGAGTGGGCTCTGGTTAGCATTTACCAGGAATAAAAGAGAAATATCATTTGAATTTGAGTTACATGCATGCTGAAGTAATTAGGGGTGGAGGCCACTAATGTTTGCAATCTAGTTTAAAATACATTAAAAAAAAAAAGATGAGAAGGAAAAATAGATGTGTGGATATGTGCTAAAGCAAATATACAAAAGGTTAGTGGCTATACAATCCAAACGGTCCACAGCATAATACTGGCACATCTTCTGCAGGTTTGGGATTTTTCACAATGAAATGTTGGAGAAAAAAAATTCAATCAATCATACTAGAGAAGATTCCATTATCTTTCTATTCTCTCCTTAGAAAGTGACATTTACAGGGCACCTGGGTGGCTCAGTCAGTTAAGTGTCTGCCTTCAGCTCAGGTCATGATCCCAGGGTCCTGGGATCAAGCCTCACATTAGGCTCCCTGCTGAGCAGGGATGAATAAAGGAATTCATAGATGCCGAGACAGACCAGTCCTGGCCGAGTCTGAGAGGCACAGACCAGAATCTCCAGGAGTCGGGCATGCCCGCTGTGCTCCCCACTCAGGCAGCTAGTGGGGCAGGCTGGCCTGCACCCTGACACCTGCCTGTACCCCAGCAGGCCAGATGCCAATGCGTCTGGTTTACCAAGGGGTAGACATCAGGCAGTTCTCTGCCTGTGGGAGGCAGCTCTTCTTAGGTAAACCCTATGCCCAATGTGGAGCTCAAACTCACAACCCCGAGATCAAGAGGCACATGCTCTACCGACTGAGCCAAATGACAAAAATAAGACACACCAATGGGGCAGCAGAAGTGGGGCAAAAGGGTGGAGTAGGAAGCTGTCGACAATAGGGAGAGACATGATGTTGGGTATGTCAAATGCAAACTTCTTTTATCCTGGGTCGCCCATTAGCTTCATAGAACTAGTGCCGGGCTTGTGATGCTAACTAACAGAACCAATCGCCTGGTAGAGAACTCTCCTCTACCTCGGGCCATTGTCTACCCCTGTGGAAATCTGTCTTGCCTCGGCAAACAGGACTTGGACATCTTCGTATATGGCTGGTTTCTACTGCATGGCATGTTTTCCAAATTTGGCTCAAGAAAAGTGGACTTGTTTTCAACCTTTCATTTTTGTTCTAACCCAGGCTTCCTTTGCACCTGCAGAAATGGCAGTGTTGGGACTTGGGGGTATGGGGTCTACACTTAGGCTGAGAGGCTGAAAAGTGCAGGTGGGGAGGTCTCCTGGGATGTTTTCAGACAGGCAAGGTCTGAGACAGGGAAAAGACTGCATGGCAGATTCAGGCTCCCCCTCCTGAGACATCACCCACCTTTTGTCCGAAGTAGAGCTTGGTGAAGGTGAAGGTCCTCAAGTGGATGCTCTTCTCCCGGATCTTGGGCTCGAGTTTCTCCCGGAACTTATTTTCTATGATCATGCTCAGGTAGGGCCAGGTCTGAGAGATGATCTGTGCCAAGAGGAGGCTCTTGGGGGTCAAGTATGTTTCCCCCACCAAGACCCAGGCCTGCCCAGGACAACCTGACCCAGGCGTGGGGGTCCTGTGGCCCTTACGCTGCAGCACCCACAGGCCTGCCTGCCCACCCAGTGACCCACCTATCCGTCCATCTGTCCATGAGACATTGCATAACTCCAGCAGTGCTTCTCACACCTGCCCAGGCAGTGGAACCCCAAGATTTGGTGCTGTTTTGCAGAACAGCGTGAAACAGTCACTAAACTTAGTATTATGAAACTTCTGGTTCTGTGCTAAAACAGAAGCTATCAAGGGCAACACTGTGGTATAATCAAGAAGTAGCAGGTGCCATGGGGTAGGGAGGGGAAGAGATGTGGGGAGGGGTGTGCCAGTGAGGGGTACGAAGGGAGCAGCAGCGGCAGTTCTGTCTGGGGCAAAGTCTTCTCCCCTTCCTTCTCCTGGACCTGGGTCATAGTTCACAGAGGCACCTTGCATTCCCCAGACCCATCATGAGAGGAGCCTGAGGCAGTGATGTTTCAGGGCCCTACCACTTCCATCTCTCTTAAGAGCCCCCTTGGGGAATGGTCCCATCTTCCTGACTCCCTGCTTTGTGGTCTGCCGAGTGCATCTTGAGCACAAAGCTCTTTGGGACACGAGTGGTGCCCCTGTGTGGGGTCCGTCTACACAGCTGTTTCCCCATCCATGCCCTGAGTGGAGGGCAGGAGCCTGGTCCAACCAGTCACAAGTCCCCAGCACCTTGTGTGCGACTCAGTGTCAATGCAAGAAAGGACGGAGCACACAAGTGCACCCGTGAACTGGTGGACACACAGGCAGGCAGAACAAGGTCTGTCCCAGGGGCCCTGGGCCCTGCATTAGTCCACAGAAGCCAGGTGACTCGTCTGAAAGGAGCAGCCCACTTCCTCCAACTTCTGTCTGCCAGCTGGGAGCAGTTTCTGACCCACGTGGCAATGACATATCTGGTAACACGAGATTATCAGCCTTGGCTCAAAAACCATCAGAAAGTCCTTTTTTATACCTAAACTCAAGTCATTCCTGCTATGGACTTTTCCAACCAGAACAGAGGCAAGGTCTCTATAGAAAAAGTCCTGAGGGACGCCTGGGTGGCTCAGTTGGTTAAGCGGCTGCCTTCGGCTCAGGTCATGATCTCAGCGTCCTGGGATCGAGTCCCGCATCGGGCTCCTTGCTCGGCAGGGAGCCTGCTTCTCCCTCTGCCTCTGTGCTCGCTCGCTCTCTCTCCCTCTCTCTCTGACAAATAAATAAAATCTTAAAAAAAGAAAAAGTCCTGAATCAGGATACCTGAGGGGGTGGGAAGGTACTGGAGTCTCCACATCTAGGAGACAGTTTTGGGCTCATCAGGAAGGGGCCAGACTCTGTTTCCTCTTCTGTAAGAAAAGGCCAGACCTGGAGTTGCAGAGTCAGGCCCTCCTAGGGCTTCCGGCAGCAGGGCCCGAGGGCGTGACCAGCAGGATCCAACAACAGTGGTCCTACTGATGATGACAGTGTTCCTGACCTGTGGGCCCTGTGGTGCTTTCATTACCTGAGGGATCCTTACAACCTCCCAAGGCGGGGACCATAATTATTCCCCACGCACAGATGAGCGCCCAGCTCTGAGAGGCTAGGCACCTTGCGGGAGGGTGCCAAGTCAGCGCAGGCAGATCCAGGCTGGCCACAGGCGAAGGGCAGCTGGGGTGGGATACCGCCCTCCTCTCCTGGGAAGCCCTGATCCTGGCCTCCGGCCCGGCTGCATTTTTCTCTATACTTCCTGGTGTTTTCTAACATTTCTGCTCTGCCTGTGCATTAATTTCACACTAAAGAAAGGTGTTTGTTTTTTAAAAAGAGAGTCACTGGCAAGAAGAACCCTGAGGGTTACTGCCAACAGGCCTTTGTGGCACAGCTCCCATCCAGGGTGGGGTCACTGAGCCCAGGGGTACCAAGGGGACCAGGCCCACCTCAGCCTTACCTTGTTGGCCCACTCGACCCGCTCCACATCGGGGAAGTGGATCTAGGGAACAGAAGGCACGAGGTTAAGTCAGACTCAGCCCCTGCCTCCCCCCTCCCCCAGACCCTGCCTCGCAGCCAGCGGTTCCGGCTCCCACCCCACGTTTGCCTCTGCTCTGCCTCCCCGCCCCCCTCAGCGCTGGCCGGGCACCGACCAGGAGACTCGGCCAGCCCTGCCCTGGGGCGCACTGTCCAGTGGGGCAGGCGACAAGTGGCCAGACCGCACCAACGGCTCCCAGAGGCTTGCATGTGGGCGGTTCTGGGCAGACTGCACCCAGCAGCCCGGAGGCTGGAAGGGCGGAGCGGGAACCTCTGTTTGCTTATGCAAATAAGCCCCGCCTTCTGGGGGGAAACGTGGAACCCCCACAGGGCTTGGCTCCTCCTTAGTCTTTTAATGACACAAGTAATCGTGGCCTCTGGAGAAAAATTAGAAACTGTAGATGAGCAGAAGGAAAGACTTTTTTTTTTTTTTTAAAGATTTCACTTATTTATTTGACAGAGATCATAAGTAGGCAGAGGGGGGGGGGGGGGGGGGGGGGGGGGGCGGGGTCAGGCTCCCCGCCGAGCGGAGAGCCCGAAGCCGGGCTCCATCCCAAGACTCCGGGATTGCAACCCCAGCCAAAAGCAGAGGCTTTAACCCACTGAGCCACCCAGAGGCCCCAAAGACATTTTTATCGGAGAGTGCTGAGTGACAACCACCATTAACAAGTGGCTGCGTCTCCTTCCAGCCTCTTGTAGAAATAAGCATATGTAGTTTTCACAGAAATTGAGGTCAGTGTTTGGTTGTCTGCTTTTTTTCACTTAGCAGCAGGTAGGATGATGGTGATTCCTAAGGTAACAATTGCCAATCTGAAAGGCTGAAAGGGGATCATGCTGTTTGCCTAGGCAACAGAGGAATGGGGAACGCCCCTACCCAGCAGGCCAGATCCTGTTCTCACACAGGGAGCTTCCTTCAAGTCACAGCCCCCAGTCACATCCCTGGGTTGCCTGGCAGGGGGGCGGGCTGCTCGGCTTGGTGGAGGGTTGGGGGGGTGACAATCCTATCAGCTAACCTTTGCATGACCTGATTCTGACGGTTCTGAACCCCTTCCCTGCCAGAGTCTCAGTCTCCACCAGTATCTGCTGAGCTTCTCATAGACCCCCCAGCCCAGCCCCCAAGGTTTTCAGGGACAAAAGGGCAAGAATGTACTGGTGCCTGACACAAAATGTGATCAGTAAAATGGCAGCAATGGCCATTTCTGTTGCCAAGTCCTCGGAGCACAGGCCAACTCAGGATCACATTCATGGTGGGCAGAAGACCTCCCAAGGTCAGGAAAGGAAACATTGTCCATGCAGTTCACACACCTAGTGCACACCAGGCCTTGGGGTAGCTCTGGGGGTACCCTGGAGGCCCAAACATTGACCCTGGCATAGAATACTATGCCCAGGAGTATAGAGTAATTCCTTTAGGAATCTGACTTTTTAAAAAAAGATTTGGAGTGGGGAGAAGGGGCTGAGGGAGAGAGGGAGGAAGAGAGAATCCTAAGCAGACTCCCCGCTGAGTGTGGAACCCATTGCAGAGCTAGATGTCATGACCCTGAGATGATGACCTGAGCCGATATCAAGGGTGGGTGGCTTAACTGACTGAGCTACCCAGATGCCCCTTAGGAGCAGTTTTGGTTTTTTTTTTTTAAAGATTTTATTTATTTATTTGACAGAGAGAGATCACAAGTAGGCAGAGAGGCAGGCAGAGAGAGAGAGAGGAGGAAGCAGGCTCCCTGCTGAGCAAAGAGCCGGATGTGGGGCTCAATCCCAGGACTCTGGGATCATGACCCGAGCTGAAGGCAGAGGCTTTAACTCACTGAGCCACCCAGGCACCCCTTAGGAGCAGTTTTTAACAGCCTTGAGAAGTCAGAGAAGCCCAGTGCTTCTGGGACTCCCAGAACATCAAGCCCTTCTCCCAGCCTCAGTTTCCCCAGTTCTGGACAATGATACACACTAACTTGAAGAAACATCTAATATTCCCAGGTGCTAAAGGAAAATCACTGCCTGGTTCCCAGAGGGGAGCTGGCCCAGTCCATAGGAACAGAAGGGAAAAAGGGGAAAGGGATCTGGGGCAAGTGGGCAGGAACTAGGGCGGCCCATCCAGCTCACTGGGGCTTATTCACCAGACACTCCCTGCTGCTGCTGCCCTGGGTTAGGTCCCAAGCCCCTACCAGGCAAAGGGAGCTGAGGCCTTTCATTGCTCCCTATCACACCTCCCAGCACTCACATAACAACTTGATGTAGGGCTGAAACTGACATCCCCATTCCTCTTTGATTGCTCCATTCATCACCATCTTCAACTTCACTTCTTCCAGGAAGCCTTTCCTGATCTCTCAAGTCAGAGATAGGTGTCCCTACTAGGTCTCTGCCAGTTCTCCATTGGGGCTTTTAATAGACCTCATTAGAGCTGCTGGGTCTTACTGCCTGCCTCCTTATTAGCCTTACTAGCCTGCAAGCTCTAGTGGACTGACTCAAACTTGTTCCCTATTAGTGCCTGACCCTAGCATATGACTATCTTAATAAACATTTGTGGAATGAATGAACGCATAAATGAATGCAAGCTTCTTGCCTTCCAACAGCTCCCAGGCTGGTAAAGGAAGCAGGCAATTAACAGACCATTCCAGTACAGGATCATACCAAGGTGCAGGGAGTGGGACCCTCACAGAGGAGAAAGGTGGGCTTTCCCTGGCACCCTTGTGCCTCTTCTGCCCAAGCAGCTGTCTGGACCCCTCCCTCTACTCTTTCCATCCTGACCACTGTATTCCCATCCTGCCCTGGGGCACACCTGATATGTATATCCCCTCCACCTCCTATCCCCACCTCTCCAAGGGAGGACCCAGGGGGAGGTTCTGCACCCCTGGGAGCTAGTTCTGATCTCCTTCACCCTGGAAGAGTGATCCAGCCTGGCAGGTCCTATCCTGGCCACACTTGGGAGCCAGTCAGACTCCCAGACTCAGATTCCTAAGCTGCCTTTCACACCTACTGAATCAGAGTGTTTCCAGGTGGGGCCTTGCAATTTATTTTTAACCAGCTCCCGGCACGATTCTGGAGATCTGGCAGAGTTGGCTGTGAAATATCAATGACCAGCCCAGCCCTTGCACTAGAGTGGCCCACACTCACACTAAGTGTGTGGGCAGCAGCGGAGTGCCCGGGGCCCGCACTGTTTTCATGTTCTCTTGGCCAGCCACACTAGTGTTTGAGGCTCCTTGCTAAGAGACTCCTCTAGAGAACGAGTCTGAATGCCCTGATGAGAGCAATTCAGGCCAAGAAAATAAGGGATCATCAAGTCAGCCTCTTCTGCCTCAGGCACCCGGCTGGCTCCCTTCTGCCTGAATCTCAGCATCTGTCAGGACTCCCCAGTGAGCCAAATCCTGAACCAGGCCACCTTCTCTGTGACTGCTGCAGAGGAAGCCCTGGGCCAGGGAATGACATCAGAGAGGCAGACACTTCTGGAACAACTACTCAGCCCCGGTTGCTCCCTGGAGACCAAGGAGTCTTTTTTTCCAGTATAATTGGCCTTTTAAAACAATCTTTCCCTACTTCGAATTCTCGAAGTTATTCCATGTTTTTTTTTTATCTGTTGACTTTATATTTTAGCTTTGTACTTAGGTCTTCAATCTGTCTGAAAGTTTTATAGCAGGTAAGATAGGTATAGAATTTCACTTCTCTCCAGACTCTCACTAATTTTTTAATAACACATATCCAAAAAAAAAAAAAATTCCATCTTTCCTCCTGATTTGTAAAGTGACTTTTCTCATATGTCAGCTTCTCGTGTGCACTCTGGTGTGTTTCTGGACTTGGCAATGAATTCCTTGGTCTGAGTGCCTGTTTCCCACCAGCACCACACCATACTAATCACTGTAGCTTTGCAGCATGACCCAGGGTAGGGGGAATCCTCTCTGTTTTTCTTTTTCAAACCAACTTAGCTAATAGAATTTATGCTTCCAAAATGAATTTTAGAATCTTGTCCATCTTCCCTCCAATAATCCTCCTGGGATTTTGATTGGAATATTTTTGGATTTATACATTTGTGGGAGAACAGATAGCTTTAGGATATTAAGTTTTGCGTCCACAAACAGAATATTTCCCTTTATTAACTTACATCTGGTTGCATTCACATTTAAGATCATAAGTCTTTTTTTTATAAAAATCCCATTTTTTTGTTATATTACTTAGGGGGTTTTATGGTTATTAAAAATGGTATTTCCTTTTCTGTGCAACTTTGTTGAAATTTGTTGTTGGTTCTAATTCATTAATTCTCATAGGTTATTTATATATAATCTCCAATAACTTTTTTCTTATCCTTATCCTTCTTATTTCTCTTAAGTTTGTCTTCACTGGCCAAGCCCTCTGGTACCACACCAGACAATGGTGGTGACAGCAAGCAGCTCTATCTTATTCCTGACATCAAACAGAAGTTTTTCCATGAAGCATGCTTTTCACTGTAGATTTTTAGAGGACAGCTTCTATCAGATTGAGGATGTTCTTTTTGATAGCTAAATTTCCAAGAGCTTTTGTTAGAAATGGGTATTGAGGGACACCTGGGTGGCTCAGTGGGTTAAACCTCTGCCTTCAGCTCAGGTCATGATCTCAGGGTCCTGGGATCGAGTCCGGCATCAGGCTCCCTGCTCCCCCTCTCCCTCTGTTGCTCCCCCTGCTTGTGCTCTCTCCACTGTCAAATAAATAAATTCTTTTAAAAAAAAGAAAAGAAATGGGTATTGAACTACATTCAACACTTTCTCAAATCTATTGAGATAATCGTGTTATTTTTCCCTTTCATCCATTAAGGTGGCCAACTTAAGTGATTTTTTTTTTTTTTTTTTTTTTTTCAAAGATTTTATCCATTTATTTGACAGAGAGATCACAAGTAGGCAGAGATGCAGGCAGAGAGAGGAGGAAGCAGGCTCCCTGACGAGCAGAGAACCCGATGCAGGGCTCCATCCCAGGACCCTGAGATCATGACCTGAGCCGAAGGCAGAGGCTTTAACCCACTGAGCCACCCAGGCGCCCCTAAGTGATTTCTTTATAAAACAAAACCATCTCTAGTTCTTGGGATAAGCCCCATTTGAAGCAGTACATTTAGTTAGCCTGATATCACATTTAGGTTTTATACACTCACGATTCAAAGTGATATCTACAATCTTTGTTTTTGTACAATCCATATCTAGTTTTTATAAATCCAAATCTTTATAAAGATTTTACAGTAAATTATAACACTAGTGATAAAGCTTTTCCATATCCTGTTTTCTGAAACAACCTATAAATAGGAATTATCCAATTAGTGAAGTTTAGTGTTTACCTATAAAGCCATCATAGCCTGAGGCTTTTGGAGTGGAAAATCACCTTTTCTCTCTTCAGTGGTTAATGGTGTATTCAAGGTCTCCTTATCTCTTATTGTGGTAATCTGGGCATTTCTAGAAATGTATCTAGTTCAACTAGGTTTTCAAATGTATTGATATATATTTGTTTATAATATTTTATTATTTTTAATCTCTAGTTATTTCTGCATTTTCATTCCAGATTTTATTTTCATCTTTTTCTATTAATAGATCAAGCTTGACAAAGGTTTTGCCCATTGCACTAATCTTTTCATAGAACTAACTTTAGTTGTAATTCTTTCCCCCTTTACATTTATAATCAAAATTTTTGTTCATTTTCACGATTATATGTATTAATTCTTTCTCTATTCCTTTGATCTAAATCTGTTGTTGCTCTTCTATGTTCTTAGAGTTGAATTTATTTCAGTTCTTGGTTTATTCAAATTCAAACTTATAAATTCCCCTATGATTTTTGCCATTGTATTTTCATCATTATTCAGCTCCCTGTCTTTTCATAGTTTCTATTATGACTACCTTTCAAACAATGATTTTTAAATAGTGATTTTTTAAATACGTAGACATATGAGATTTCTAAGGCTATTTATTGCTTTCTGATTCCTTTTCTTTATGGTCTGCACAGGTCCTATTGCTATCCTACAGATAGCAATCCACTGGAATATATTGATAATTCCTTTGTGGCCTAGTACATGATTGATTCCTGTGGCTACTCCATATATGATCAAGTTATTAATCATGTCCTTTGTAAAATAAAAAAAATCATGCCCTTCCAATATTCTTTATCCTTGTTTCCTCTTTGTCTACTTGGTGTATCATTTTCAGAGAGGAATGCGTTGGAATTTGCCAAGCCCAGCTATGGATTTATCTACTTCTCTGTGCAGTTCTCTTGCGCTGTTGGTTTACATTTCAGGTTTATTTTATGCAGCACATACATGCCCATGATTGCTGTGTTACCTTTTTCATGCTATATGCTATAACATCCCGGTCTCTAGGATGTATCCAAGTTACATTCTATTTTGTCTAATATGAAAATTGCCATTCTCCCTTACTTTTGTTTCAGATTTGCCCAGTTGTATCTTTTTCCACCCTATTTTCAACCTTTTTTGGTTCATGTTATCTCACATCACTTAAAACTCACCTTAATCCCTTATCAGCCCCATTGTACAGATGAGGAAAGTAAGACTCAGAAGGGTTGCTCATAGTCACCAGCTATGGAGTCCAGAGCTGAGACACAGACCCAGGTCCGGCTCACCACCAAGTCGGTACTTCGGCACCCAGCCACTCTCACTCCTCTTAAGAAAACCTTATAGACGACTATGTTTTCCTCTTTTACAGAAAGTCTCATTTAGCAGAGGATTGCCCTCATGGTACCTGAGTCTTCACTGGTACACCGTGCTTTATAGTTTACAAAGGTCATTCTACAGATACTTTCATTTCACCTTCCTAATACTCCATAAGGTGCACAGCAAAGGCACAATCATCCCCATTTTACAGATGAGGAGAGATTCAGAGACCAGTTGGTACCGGCCCAGATCACCCAGGTGACCGGAACTCACATTTCACCTGCAAACAATTTGAGCCCAGCCTACAAACTTTTTCTCCCCGCCTCCTGCACCCGAAGTGTCAGCATGTGAGGTCCACATCTTAGTGTGGAAGTATTCCTTGTGCATTTAAAATTTCACCTCTGACAGCCTCGGTTTTCTCATCCACAAGATGGGTACAATGCTGCCAGTTTCACAGAGTCCCTGAGATGCGTAAATAAGACAATGCATGGGTGGTGCTCGGTCCCCTCCCTGGCTCCATACAAATGCTCCAGAGGTGGTGACTGTTGGCAGTCGTCAGATGCCCGAGATGCAGACACTCAGCCACCTCTGTCCTCGGGTACATGACAAGAACAATGTTTCCTGGGCTACGTGTCCAGCTCTGTCTGATCCAAAGTCCTGTAAATTGTCAATGGGATCTCCAGATGCCTGTGGCTCAGCGCTTTGGGAAGCCACAGAGAAGGGAGAAGAGGAAATGAGAGAACACAGTGAAGGTGCCAGAGGCTGGAGAAGGACGGCGTTGAGGGTTGTTTTCTTAGCCTCTGCTGATTGGCTGAGGGGTGCGCCGCAGACAGCCTGGGTCCAATGCCCTTGAGGCACCTGCATGAAACTGCCCAATGTGGGGAAGGCGCCACAGTGAGGCGTGGCAGAGGGACTGGATCAGTGCGCGTCTTTCCTCCCTAAGCAAAGGAAGGGAAGGCAGAAAAAGACTGGAGGCCCGCGCTCAGGCTGAGTCCTGAAATCACTGAACTTTTGTTCCAAAACCTCACAAGGCTGGGGATCCCTGAGACCAGCTGGCAGGGAGACACCCACAGCTTCTGGCAATGCAAAGGGCCAGACTCAGGCAGGGGGTCTCAACCTTTTGTGTGTACAAGACCACCACCTGGAGAGCCCCTTAAAACATGGATTCGTGGTAAGGGCCCTCAGAGATTCTGATCTAGGAACCTGAAGCCTTTGGGCAGGGGCCCGGAAACTTTATCTTTAACCAGCTCCCTGCTTGTTCTGATGGAGGTGGTGGAGAGTATGGGACAGTGAGTGCTCAGGGCTGGCTGGAGGACCTGCTCAGGCCCTGGAAGAAAGTGGCTCCTCCACCCTCTGGAGCTCCTGACCAGGGCTCCAAAGTCACAGTCTGTGTGTCTCCAGCAGTCACTCTTGGGAGAATACTGCTTTGTCATCAAATTCTTACCAGCAGCTTATGGACCTCGATTCTTTTACAAAGGGAGTATCTTTTGTGCCACAATGAGCAAGGAGAGGCAAGAGCTAGCAGATTAAAAAATACCATTAGTCTGCCTGGCTTTTTTGGGTGCTGCCCCTGCCCCTAAAGTGTGAGCCACTCCCACCCCCCAGCTGCTTTCTCTAGCCAGACACCAGGAGTAAGAAGTGCTGCCGGGGGTCCCTGAGGAGCAGGATCTGGTCTTGACCCCCTCTCTGCAGCCTCAGGTTTCTCCTGATTGAGGGAAGTGAGGCTTCCATGCCTCTGCTCCCCAGATCTACAACCAGGAGATGATGAATGCAAATCCCCCCTCAATGGAGACACACTCAGAACTCTAGCAGCATTCATACCCCAGAACATGAACACTACCCTGACTGATGTACTACAGGTGTGAGCACTTCCCCAAAGCAGGCCTGGAAAACCTCAAAGTCGCCCTGGCCTGTGGTCAAGTCACCAGGACCCTGGCTGCCTGCCCTTCCCCCTCCAGTGCCTCTCAAAGAACCTTAGAAAGATGGGTTTCAGGGAGCCCCCGAGGCCTCCCTAATGCGGACTCACATCTGCTGTTAGTGTGCACGGGCCAAAGCCTCCCAGGCAGAGTGGCTCATGTTTTAATGACAGCAGTTTTTAGGCAATGGAGGTAACGAGAGCTCAGAACAGAGATAGACTAAAGCAAAGTCAAGTCCAAAACAGAATTCCAGGCTCGCAGAGGCCAAGACAAGGGCACCGCACATCAATGCTTCATCTCCAGGTGGTCGTGTGCTTTATCTCTTAAACCCTTTAGGAAAAATGATCCCACTGCAGCCAGGCAATGAGCCAGAGGGATGCCTGCAGCCATCAGAGCTGGAGCCCAGGCAGGACCCGCAGCCAGGCTGGGAGGCCAGGGCAGCAGCTTTGGGTCACCAGACCCTCTCAGGAGGCAGGGGGTGTGGGACGGCTGCACTTAAAGGGCCTGCCTGTCACCAGGCCAACCTGGCTCCCTCCCTGTCACAGGGATGGTAGCTCCTCCAGTGGGAGCAACCTTGGACCGACACGCAGATGTAGAGAGGTACAGAGAAGGTCTGTGGGTCTCCTTGTACCTCAAAAACCTGAGACACGCGCCCTCAGAATGACGCAGACACAGCCACAGAATCACGTACACACAAGGACACAACCTCTTTGCTGGGACAAAAGCCTCATGGTTCTTCTCTGCACCAGTGGGCATATTCTTACACTCACACGCCCGCAGACTCAAACTGATGCTGCCAACTCCCTCCCACACTCAGAGAGGAGAGGAGCCCCCTCACTCCAAGTGTCCCCCAGGGAAGTCCTACACAGGGAGGCCCTGTGGCTCTGGTCTTCCCAGACAGGCCCCCGTCCCGTGGTGCCTAGTTGGTGGTTCCTCCTCTGCTGGAAAATGGTCCCTTATTTCACACACTTTTTTCCTGGTGAAGCACAGCCTTTGACCCATTTTCCCTCTGTTCGTGAGGGTAAACATTTAACCATAAAAACGGCTTCTAAATATGCCCACTGTTCTGCTTTAAATCTCTTGGCAAAAAGTGCTTTAAAGGAAAAATTTTTGCCAACTTGAAATTCTGCCTAATACTATTCTAAAATCCACAGGCTCTTTAACAATGCACCTGGCCCGCAGACTGGCCTGAGTCACCTGGACCCAGGAGGAGGACACCGCGTGGGTAAGACTGCAAAGGCAGCCACTGGGGACAAGACTCCTGGGGACAAGAGCCTGTCTCCTTTGCTGAGGAAGGAGGGCCTGGTGCACAGAGGGGCTGCCCTGAGCCATCCACAGAGGCGTTTTCTTCAAGGAGACCTGAGAGTGACTGTGGGTGACGAGAGAGTTCCGTCAGACAGTTGGGTTTGGTAACACCCAAAGGTTAAAAAAAAATGTATCTTTTTGCTTATCAAACTAGTATAGGCATTCCTCAGAGATACTGCAGGTTTGGTTCTAGATCATTGGGATGAAGTGACTATTACAATAAAATAAGTCAAATGAATTTTTCAGTTTCCCATATAAAAGCTAGATTTACACTATACTATAGTCTATTATGTTAAGAAATGTACACACCTTAATTTAAAAAAAACTTTATTGCTAAAAATGCTATCCATCCCCTGAGCTTCCAGGGAGTCATACTCACTAATTACAGATCACCAAATATGATGATGATGAAAAAGTCTGAAATACTGCAAGGATTACCAACATGTGACACAGGGACATAAAGTGAGCAAATGCTGTTGGAAAAATGTGTTGATAGACTTGCTTGACGCAGGGTTGCCACAAACCTTCAATTTGTTAAAAAAAAAAATGCAATTATCTGCAAAGTATAATAAGATGATGTATGCCTTAGAAGACCAAAAAGTATAATCCCTGATGTTGATGAGGCCACAGTGAAGAGGGAATGAGAATCTTTAAGGTGTTCCTAAGCATTTTTTAAAAAAAGATTTTATTTATTTATTTGGGAGAGAGAGCACAAGCATGAGCATGGAGAGGGGGACCCCGAGATCATGACCTGAGCCAAAGGCAGATGCTTAACCAACTGAGCCACCCAGGAGCCCAGGTGTTCCTAATCATTGACCTGAGTTTAACATATAGGAATCCATGGTAAGGAACTTGGGAAACATGGACTAAGATTCCTACCCTGTAGGCCCAAGGGACAGACTTTTCCTGAGCGCCTACTGTGTACTGGATACCAAGCAAGGAACTGAGGGAACAGACGTGAGCAGGAAACACACCTTTGCCCTAGAAGAGCATTCAGTCTGGAGGAAAAGTCAGACACAAAAATCAGGTGCAAGTGCAGAAAGGACATGGGGTGACAGGCTCCGGATGCTGTGGGGGCCCCAAGGAGTAGGATCTGAGAGTGGGGGGGGCCTGAGCTTGGACTTGAAGGAAAGGTCAAGGGAGCCGGGCTGGCGGGTCAGGGGAGAAAATCCAGACAGATCTAGGAGATGCTGCCCGCCTCAGCTAGCCACAAGAGGAGGACACGCTGGGAAATAACAGATCATCAATGCTAGCAAAATGGTTCAGCAGCGCAAGGTACATTCATGTGAAGGACAGCATAATCCTTTAACAGGTTTTTTTGGAGAATGCTGGTAATATAATATTGCAAACAAAAATATAGGAAAAAGAAAAAAAGGGCACAAGTTTTTTTTTTTTAAATTTATTTGTCAGAGAGAGGGAGAGAGAGAGAGCGAGCACAGGCCGACAGAGTACCAGGCAGAGGCAGAGGGAGAAGCAGGCTCCCTGCTGAGCAAGGAGCCCGATGTGGGACTCGATCCCAGGACGCTGGGATCATGACCTGAGCCGAAGGCAGCCGCTTAACCAACTGAGCCACCCAGGCGTCCCAGGGCACAAGTTTTTTAAAAAACTGTTTTATACACCTTCCATACAAAAGAAGTACACACAAATAGAACAGTGTGTTTCTGGGTGGAGGGACTGTAAACACTTGTCCTAATTCTCTTAGGCCATTTCCAAACGTTCTACAATGGGACTACTTTTACTTTTTAACCAGAAAAACCAGATTTTTTTTACCAATTTACAACCAATATAAACTAAAAAAACTAAACACAACCCAGGCAAAAGAATGGAGTGGGTGACTCTGGGGTTTTGAGACATCCTGTGTCCATGAAAAGTCCCTGGCCCTCTACTCTGGGCGTCTGGGAGACTCTGGTGCACTGGGATGGGGCTTCTAGGGCAGGAGTGGCCACCCCAGCTCCAGCCCCGACTCCCCGTGTAGTCTGAGGGGGTGAACTCCCAGGGGAAAGAAAACGGAGCTTTCCCCTTTACTAGTTCCCACTGGGACAGAAAACATTTTCACTCTATTTTCGGTAAAGGAGGAGGAAGAGAGAAAGCACTTTCCTCGAGGACGTGTGAACATATCAGGGCTGTAAACTCCAGGTTTCCCTCAATTAAGAATCCCTAGAACTCTCGGAGGGGGAGAAACTCAGAATAGAGGGGTGGGAGGGTCAGGAAGTGGGCAGGGAAGCCTAGGTCCCAGTCCCCTGCTCCTTTGTGTAGCTGGGTTGTGGCCTTCAGGGGACAGCACACAGCTGCCAACAGTGCCCACAGAGTGACTGGGCCATTCCCACTGAAGTACCAGCTCAACCTGCTGTCAAGACCAGGCTAGGAAGCCGAAGGAAGCTGGTGACCAGCTCTCCACCCTTCCTGCCCACTGGACAGGGGGCCACAACAGAAGAACAGGACAATGGCTGTCCTCTGCCTTGGCCCTGAGCCTTATCCACAAATGACCTCCCCCATTACCAAGGTCCTCAGATAGTTGGCTCGGAGAAAAGGTTGCTGTGGACACTTCTGTTGCAGAAAAATTCAGCCCCTTACACCTAAAGCAATGGGAAGTCCCATGTGAGTTTGGGTATCACAAATTGCTGTTCCAGAATCTGCTCACCTCAGAAGGAGCTTATGAGCTCAAGTGACCAAACCTGCCCAGAGGCTTTCTCAGAGTCTTGCCCTGCCACCCCTGAGGACCGATCACACTAAATCAGGAAAGGCGGTTCTAGCAGGTCTGAATCCCCACCCAGACCAGGGATTCCTTGCAGGCGGGGGCCATGTGTCACGCATATCATTGTGGGCCTGACACACTGTAAGTCCTCAAGAGATGCTTGCTGACTGCATATAGGAATGAATACGCGGATGCCTAACATCCCTGTGTTGGGCCTAGAGGGGTGGATGCCCACATTCTGCCCCTCTTCTTGCCCAACCCTGGCCCAAGACGTGAGAAGTCCATGAAGCATCACAGAGACGTGGGGCAGAGACCCAAGGGGCATGACAAAAATGTGCCATGCCTCTTCCTTTCCAAGGACAAGACTGACTCCCAGCCATACTCAGGACCTCGCAGGGCTGCAGGGACCTCACAAGTAAGAAGTCCCCTGGCTCCAAGTGGATGTTTAAGACCAGGTCCCCAAGCATGGGCTCTGAGAACTGAGGCAATCTGAGTGGCCTGCCCAGCTCAGAGCTGCCACTGCATTTACTTCCTCTAATTAACTAGAGCGTCAGTACAGGAGGGGTCATGAGAGCCTGGGCCAGGCCAGCCGGCTGTTCCGCCCACGGAAGGAACGTCATGCTCAGCCCCAGGGAAGCAACGCGCTCAGCCCTGGTCCTCCGCCTGAATGCTGGCAGGAGGCCTGGAGGAGATCATCCCAGGGACACTTGCTGGGAGCCCTCGAGTGCACCCTGCTTTGCGTGAACCAATTTAGATGATGGGTAGGCAAGAAACGCTGCTGAACAGTGTCCTGGGGGCCGGCGGCAGGACAGAAAAGCCAATTGGGGACTGAATCATGATGGCAGACTCCAACCACTGAAAGACTTCTCAGAGCATCTCCTAAAGCCTCGCCATTTTCAGAGGGGAACCAGGGACCCGAGAACACAGGAGACCTTCCCAAGCCTCCCACCCAACCCCACCCGTGAATGAGCATCGGACTCCAAGTCTGTACCTGCCACCACATCACATCACATCACCCCACCCCCATCTCAGCAGATACACAGAGTTAATTGTCCCCAGCCAAGCTGCCAACTAACTGATTGCTATCAGCTGGCAGGAGAGAGCAAGCCCGGCTGGAGCAGGGACCACAGACAGACGTGTTTGCTGGTGAGACACACTCACTGATGAGTGTCAGACCAGGGAAAGGTCCCATAGGAGGCCTGGGAGACTGAGAGTCCCCCACACCCCCCACCGAGCACACGCCCGTGCCTCCTCTCCATAGACAGCCTCTCGGGCCAGGCCACAGTCACCTGCAGAACCGACTTCCCGGGGCCTGCGGTAAGACGGGATGGCCGAGCTGAGCCTTCTCCAGCTCTGCAGCAGCAAGGGCTTCACTTTCAGCTCTGTGCTGTCCCTAGACCATTCTATCCCAGACCATTCACACACAGAGACACATAGAACATGCACACATGAACAGTGAGCGCCAGCAGTGGAGGCGGCGCGGCCCGCTCCCTCCAAGGGACCAGCCACGTGCACTCCACAAGAGAATCCACAGCTTCTTTACCTGTAACCCCTTTTAAGGCGGAGGAATCCTTTCTTCCAGCTAGCTCTTCATGGAAGGGAACCAGAGAAGGGGCAGGGCAGTGATGTTTGACCCGAAACAACCACCTTTCACAGGTGTGGACACTGAGGCTCATGGAGGGAAAGGACTCTCTAAGCTCACCTGGGGGCAACAGCTTGGAGCAACGTGTTGAGGAGGAGCCTTGACTTCACTGACAACTAGCCCTGACCACCAGGGCCTGGCAAGGGAGGCTTGTTCCAGCTCAGCCTGGCCCAGGCCTCCACCCCGTCATGGGGGCTTGGTGCGAAGTAGAACTAGATGCCCTTTCCAAGCAGCAGGTGGGCTGGATTCCCCACATCCCTTCACTGGGAGCTGCCATGCAGGGGACGACTCGAAGGGCTGTGCCTGAGTGCAGTAGCCAAAACCCTTCACTCCTCATCAGCCCCCGCCCCTCCCTGCCAACTATGGGCTTGTCATCTGTTGTTCTGTAAAAAATATTTTTTGAGATCAAAGGAGGTCGTAAGTCATCGACCCTGCTTCCGTGCAAGGCAATCAGTTCTCCAAACAGGGAAATGGCAGGCTGAAAGGCCCATGTATAGGATAAGGACACCCATGCTCTAAAGTCGTGGGCAAGGAGCACACTGCCTCTGCCATACCCAGAGCCATGGCTTTCTCATCTGGTCTCTCTTCTCCAGCTTTATTCCTCCCCTCGTGCTGCTTTTTACAGGGTCTTTCCAAAGCCTTCCACAGGCTCCTTGTGACCTTCCGAATCAGGCCCAACCTCTATCAAGCCTACCTCGGTGTGGCCTCTGTCTGTCAGCCCCTACTACACACTTCAGCCAAACCGAACTGAACCACACAGTACTCCCTCATACACATACGGTGCGCTCCTGTGCTGTGCTCGAAAGCCTCCCCCAGCTTGGAATCCCCTTCACAGCACCACTGCCTCAATCCAAAAGCAATCCAGGCCCGGCCCACCAGCCAGGAGAGTCTGGAGAACGCAAGCTGAGGCCAGGCCCCTCCCAGGACTCTGCCAAAGAAGAGGGAGGCTATGGTCTGGGGACAATCTGCTCTGGAAATCAAGTGGGATGTCCTTCGCTCCATGCTTTCAACCCTTGGCTGGACCCTGTTCAGGCTACCTCTGGCTTCTCTGAGACCTCCATGGCAATTATCCATATTGCATCTACTTTCTGCTCCAGACTGCCCTCTTGGAAGGAGAGACACCATTATCTTCCTCTGTGTGTCCCTATGCCCAGCTGGGTCAGACCTGGGGTATAGTTTATGAGGCAAGGTAGCTTCTTGTGTTGCCTTACGCATCAGGCTGAGCTCCCTGTTGGCTAGTTTCACGTTGCTTCTGGTGTTTATGTGCATGGGAGCAGGTGGGGGGGGGGGGTTGGGGCACATCAATGCCCCTACAGGATCTGATTCTTGCCTCAATTTCAGAAACATTGCCTTTTGTACACAACCAAGTTTCTGGAGGTGTTCCCCAATCCAAGGGAGGGCAGAAAGGGAGGCCTGTACTAGGTGAGGCCTCACGAGCCCACCTTCATGGACTGAAGCCACCATGGGGTCCCAACAGAGGTATGACAGGCATCCAAGACTCCCTCAACAATGAGCAAGGCATTGCTCTCTGGATAAGTCCCGGCCTGCTCTCTGGATCCAGATCTTTCAGGATTACAGACCCCCAAAGAATAATCAGCATAATCAAGAGACAGGCCCCAAATACCATTCCGATGGCTGCTCCCCTACGAAAGTTGTCACTGTGCTTTTTTATTGTGCACCCTTAATAGAAGGTTTGGGCCCCCTCATCCTCGGTATATGTAAACCAATTTACAAAACTGTACTCAGCCCATGTATTAAATATCAGTGTTTTGCAGTGAGCCATATTCCCCAAACTCTTATGTAGAAATCCTAACTGCCAGTACCCCCAGAATGTGACTCTTTTTAGACACAGGGTCTTTAAATAGGTGATCAATTTAAAATGAGAATTATTAGGATGGGCCCTAACCCAATCTGACTGGTGACCTTGTGAGAGGGGGACTTTTGGGCACAGATATGTACAGAGGGAAGACCCTATGAAGAACGGGGGAGACAGCTACCTACAAAGCAAAGAGAGCTGACGCCTCGATCTAGATGAATTTTTGTTATGTGTCTGTGCTACTATGTTATAGCAACCATAGCAAACTAATACAGTAAGGCTTAATTTCTCTCGTTTTAAAGATAAACAGACCTTTCGAATATATTCTCGGCACACCTCATTTTGTTGGCTACTCTCACGGTGGAGCTGAATTTTAGAATAAAGTCGTCGGGCCAGAGGAAATGTGGGGTCTGGTGGCTTCTGGTCATCTCCCCCTGTGGGCCCGAGTATATCTGGGAGAATCAGAGAAGCACCCAGAAGTGTAGTTTGCCACAGACCAAAGCTTGGACCCAATGCCCCTGTTGCCAGTTTCCCAAATTCATCCAGGTGCCTCAGTCCCACCTGGGAGTTGTGAGGTGGGGCTCAGAACTTGTTTTTGTTAAGCAGGCCAGGTGCTTCTCAGAACTGGAAGCATTTGAGAAAGCCAAGTCCAGGCCATTCCACACTAGGAGATGGGCCTGTAGTGTAGAGTGTGAATGTTGAATGTGTCTGGTCACGTCTGAGCATCCCTACCATGTAGAGGAAGGGAGAGAAGCTGGTGATCCAGGTTCCCACCCCATCCCTTCAATCCCATCTCTAGGCCAGCCTCATCTGTCTGTTGGGACCTCTGTTGAGGCAGTTAGTCTGCAGTTGTCATTGCTGCATTTGCGGATCAGTTTTGCACCCAGCGTTCTTTTTTTTTTTTTTTTTTTTGAATCAACGGGCGTGTGGAAGAAACGCCTTGTGCTCCCCCGCCCCGAGTAAGTTTGCAAAGTCCCAGACGCCCTTGTTTTGTTTTTTTTTTTTCCCCCTGGGTGTGGCCCGCCCGTGACTTTTCTCCCAGGCTCTGGGCCCTTAAGTGAAACGTTGGTCCCCCCCAACCCACGACAACCCACCGCCCCCCCCCCCCGCCATTCTGGGAACGGCGGTGGGAAGGAGACAGGGACGCAGCGGCGAGGGGTCTGTGCTCCGGGCTTGGTGGGGCATCAGGTGTGCGGATTGCGCAGCTGCCGCCCCCAGCTCCCCGACCGAGCGCAGGTTCTTTTCAAACCTCTAAGAGCATCCGCCCCACCGCCGACCTCCGCCCGGCTCCCCCAGCTCACCCAGCTCACCCAGGCCGGCAGGTGCTGGTCCCGCAGCTCGCGGCTAATGAACTGGCGTTCGTTGTCCAGGAATTCGAAGGCGGCCGCCAGGCGCCCAAGCTTCCCGCGGCGGTTCCTGCGCCACCACATCCACAGCAGAGCCCCGAGCAGTAGCCAGGTTATGCTGAGCCCAGCGTAGCCGGCTAGGTAGACGGGAGCCAGGTAAAAAAGCACTCGCGCCGCAAAGGTGTACAACTCCGGCAGCAGCTGGCTAGACAGGCGCGGCTCCGGGCTGGGTGCGCGCTGGTCTCTCTGGGTACCGGAGGCACCAGGAGCGCCGGGGACGCAGGGCTCCTCCGCTTGCATCTCGTCGCCGCCGTGCTGACCTTTCCCAGAGCTTCACCTGAGCCCAGGTTCCCGCGCCCTGACACCCGGGCACATCGCTCGGCCAAGTGCGAGAACCCGGGCACCGTGCTACACTTGCCCTGCGGAACTCGCCCGTGCGGTCTTGGCGCTCGGCTCTCAGAGCTCCTCGCGACCGAGCGCGGGTCGTGCAGACGCGGTGCGCCGGGGCTCTCTTCTCTCCGCCCTGCTCATAGCTCCCGACGTCTCCGCCCCCAGGGGCGGGCCCGGGGAAGGGGGCGGGGTCAGGCCGTGGGCGAGGCGGCTGCTGGGTGCTGAGGGACGCCTTTAGACCAGCGACGTCGCGCGCAGCGGTCGGAGGAGGGTCTGGTTGCAGCGCCCCGGTAGAGCCTCAGCTGGACTAGGTGCCGCCGCAGGCGGTGTATGACTCATCGAGGGGTGTGGACAGATGGCTTGTCATGGATAAACATCACAGAAAACCTGTTTCCTACACCCAGTCTACAAGAGGCAGTCTAGTATGGGCTGTTAGCTGGGTGTTCGAGGCCCTCCACGGACCGGCTCGCCGGGGCTCCCTACCCAAGCGTGGGCCTGACTGACTGAGCCCTCCAACTGGCCCCTAGAGCCCGGCATCGCTGCCCTCCTCTGCCATTTCATAAAGCTTAGACCTGGCCCCCAACAAAACCTAGCCACACCCAGGGTCCCTTTTGTCCTCCACAACAACCTCTGTCCCGCATTCTCCATTCTCTGTCTGGTGTCAGTTTGGATCTTAATTCCCTGCATCATCAGACCTGGCGTTTCCGGGTGGCCAGGCCAACCTGCTAGTCTCTGGGGTGCCCAACACAGCAGGTGACAGATGGGTACAAGAGAGATGGAGGGCAAGCCCTGGGGTGCTTGGGGGTCAGTCGTGAAGCCCATAGTTTCTACCTAATTCTTTTCTGAATTATCTGAGCAGGGGAGTCTCCGTCTCCATATTCAGACAGTAAACCATCTTGTGGAGGGGCATACATTTTAGGCAGGTCGCATGAGTGAGCACATCCATTACTGGAATGTGATTTTGGAGTTGACAAATGTACTGGAATGATTCTAAGCTTTCAGTAATTTCATTGAAAGCCTGGACCCAATGGACAAAAACCAGAAGATAACTAGATTCTCCTTCTCTCCGTCCCTTCAGGTATTCCTCTCTCACTCTGGCCTTATCCTTTTTGTCTACTGGATAAAATTACTCACTGCAATGAGTGTTTTCAATAATAGGCTTGTTCCAGGTGGTTGGAGCAGGTGGGCTCTCCTCTATCATTCCCAACCTTACAGGGCTGGGTCAAAATGGAAGCTGAAACCCTCCCAGCTTAACACTGCTGAACTATTTCCCAGTGCAGCCTGGGAAATCAATGTAGGAAATGGATCTCATGTGAGGGTTTGTTTTGTTGTTTTGGGTGGGTTTTTTTTTTGTTTTTGTTTGTTTGTTTGTTTGTTTGGAGAGTTCCTTTTGGATGTACACAATCCTATTAAAGGCTCTGAGAAGTCCTTCAGATAGAAAGCTGTTAAATTTTAATTAACTCATGGATGCCTGGGTGGCTCAGTCAGTTAAGTGTCTGCCTTCGGCTCAGGTCATGATCCCAGGGTCCTGGGGTCAAGTCCAGTGTTGGGCTCCCCCTCTGTTCCGTCTCCCTGCTCATATCCTCTCTCTCACACTCTCTCAAATAAATAAATAAAATCTTAAAAATAAATTTTATTTAACTCAATGTTAAGTAAAATTATGCCTCAAGGCATCAAGGATGCCTTGAGGCTTTTTTTTTAACCACAGAATTCTTTTACTCAAAACTCTTCTCTTCTTGGTTGACCCAAATCAGCTCAGCTAAAGAACTCAGAATGTATGATAGGGATGTTGGCAAGTGGCCTGGAAGCTGAGGCAGGAATCCTGCTGGCTGTCAGGATGGGTGCACCAGGAAGCTGACTGTTGACTGACTCAGCTCTGAATCCCTGCTGCTCTTTCTACTGACCAGCCTCCTTTGTCTCTGGCTGAAGTGGAGAACATAGCACCTTTCCCACAGTTTCTGGGGTCACAGAACTTTCCAGAGACTGTTTGACCCTTACCCTGTCCCAATTCCAAATGCCCAGAGAGGACCTAACTGTACCCATCATCCCCCTTCCTCATACATACCAGGTCCACACCACATCCTTCTTGTGGGTTAGTGTCCTTGCAGAGGGGGTGTGGAAGGTAAGGTGTTTGGAGGACTTCAGATAATGGAAGGTTGCTGGTTTGTGAGCTGATGGACACCCACAGAGATGTCCAGCAAGAGACTCGGATCATCCTGTGGACCACTGCTAACCCCAGCTGCACTGCCTTCTCTGCTCCTTGAACACACCAAGCTCATGGATGCCTCAAGGCTTTTGTACTTGGTATTCCCTCTGCCTGGAAAGCTCCCCTCCTGAATTTTCCCAAAAATATGTTAGGGTAGTGGGATGATGGTTGATTTTCTTGTCTAAACTTTATTTACAATGCCATTAAATTGGTCTCATAAATTAAATATGTAAGAATATTGAGATTGTGGCACCTAGAAACTTCATATTCCACCTGAGGTTGAATCTGTGCCTAGAACATTGAAGCCATTATTTCCCTTGATTTGGACACTCCAGTTACTATTGTCAGCAAAAGACATTCTTTTCTTTTTAGACTTTATTTATTTATTCGACAGAGATCACAAGTAGGCAGAGAGGCAGGCGGCGGGGGGGGGGGATGTGTGTGGGGAAGCAGGCTCCCTGCTGAGCAGGGATCCCGCCCCCCCCATGCAGGGCTCGATCCCAGGACCCTGGGATCATGACCTGAGCCAAAGGCAGAGGCTTTAACCCACTGAGCCACCCAGGTACCCCAGCAAAAGACATTTTATGTACTGTTTGATCATCACAAAACCTGGGCAGAATGCTGCCTTCCAAAGCCTTTGCCTGAATTCATTTGAGAGTTTATCATATTATAGCAGTTTTTCAGAGAACAGGAGATCATTTGTTCAATATATTTATTAGCGTCTCTTGTGGGCCAAATTGTGTCCCCACCCCCACAAATATGTTGAAGCCCTAATCCCTGGTATCTATAAATGTTATTTGCAAATGGGGTCTTGGTAGATGTAATCATGTTAAGATGAGATCACACTGGATCAGGGTGGACTTTAAATCTATACGTGGTCCTTATAAACACAGAGATTTTGAAACAGACACAGAGGAATAAGGTTGTGTGATGACAATAGTAGAAACTGAAAAGATGCAGCTATAAACCAGGAAGCAAGGGTGAAACAAGGAAGGAGTCTTCCCCAGAACCTTCAGAGAGAGCTTGGTTCTGCCAACACTGTGCTTTCAGATTGCTAGTTCCAGGACAGTGAAAAAAATAAATGTCCCTTTTATGCCCTCCAGTTTGTGGTATGTTGTTATGGCAGCCCTTGGAAACTAATACTGCTAACTACTATGTGCCAGGCACTGTTCTAGGTGCAGGAGACTCAGGGTGAACAGAATAGGCAGGATCCCTCCTCCTACAGAGCTGATGTTCTAGTGAAGGCAGACAAAGAACAGGAGAATAGCAGGTAAGGAAAAACACTATGAAAACAATGCAATGACGGGGGTGAGGATGACTGGTGGAGGGCGGAGGGCTCTTTTTGCCAGGGTGATTTGGAAAGGGTTCTCTGAGAAGGAGACATTTGTGTTGAGACCTAAATAAAAAAGAAGGCTAAAGAGGTACCTCCGATTTCATTTTTTTGAAAACGTAACATCTCATAAAAGCACCTGTCCTTTGGGACAGAAAGGTAAGTAGCCTCTGCTGTGTAGATGTCATTAGCTTTGCTTTGGCATTTTCATGTGGGGCTAGGGTAATTTTCTTTGTGTCTGCCCACTCCGTTGGACTGGGACTGCCTTGAGGGCAGTGGCTAACTCTGATGCCCCGTAGGTCCCCCAGAGTTGGACATACAGGAGGCTGAAAGAGCACTTGGGTGAGAGCATGGCTTTTGTCCTCCATGTGCCTGAGTTGAAATCTAGACTCGAGCACTTCCTGGCCCTGGGAGAGGTCCCTAAATTCTCTGCGGTTCTGTTTCCTCATCTGGGAAATGGAGATCACAGTGATACTTAAATCATACGAGGCTGTGAGGACTCAATAAGACACATGGGTACAGAGCTATATATTTTGATGGGGAGGCTGTCAAGGAAGACTTTAGTTTGGTCTATATTATTTGACTTTTTACAACAAGGATGTACTTATATACTATCTGTATAATTACAATTTTCTATTGTGAGAAAATGCATATAACAGATATATGATCTTAGCTATTTTGAGTGCACAGTTCGGTGGTATTGAATAATGTTGTGCAATCATCAGCCCATCCATCACCAGAGCTCTTCATCTCACAAAACTGAAACCCTTGTCCCTTCCTTCCTCCCCCTGGCAACCACCATTCTGTCTCTATGATTTTGACTAACCTAGATATCTCATATAAGTCATATACATCACATGGAATTGTCTTTCTATGACTGACTTATTTCACTTAGCATAATGTCCTCAAGGTTCATTCATATTAAGGCATAGGGCAAAATTCCTTTCCTTTTAAAGGCTGAACGATATTCCATGGTGTGTATACACCACATCTTGCTTACCCATTCATCTGGGCTTAGGTTGCTTCCACATGTCGCTACTGTGAACAATGCAGCCGTGAACATGGGGAATACAAATATCTCTTTGAGACTCTCTTTCCATTTTGAGGGGTGTAAACCCAGAAGTAGAATTGCTGGATCATATGGTAATTCTATGTTTAATTTTGTGAGGAATCACCATCCTGTTTTCCACAGGTTTTACCATTTCACATCCCCACCGACAATGCACAAGCCTCCGCTTTCTCCACCAGCTCGTGTTATTTTCCGTTGTCGTTTCTTTTTTATAGTAATCATCCTAATGGGCATAGAGATATCTCATTGTGGTTCTGACTTGCGTTTCCCTAATGATTAGTAATACTGAGTGCCTTTTCATATGCTTGTTGGTCCTTTGTATATCATCACTGAAAAAACACAGAAACACTTCTGGGGATATAATGTACAACCATGGCGACCATAGTTTTAAACCCAGTATTCCAAATTTGATAGTTGCTAAGAGCATAGAACTTAAAATTTCTCAACACACACACACACACACACACACACACACACACACACAATTGTAACCAGGGAAGGTGGTACATGTGTTAACCTTATTTTGGTGATCATATCACAATATATACATATGTCAAATCATTACATTGTACATCTTAAGCTTACCCAATGTTATGTGTCAGTTATATCTTAATAAAGCTGGAAAAAATTAAAAACACTAAACAATGATTTGCTGTATGACCATAAGCAAATGTCATTCCCACTCTGGACCTTAGCAACCCCTTGTGTCCAATGTGAAGGGTTTAACAAGAGCATCTGTGAGCTCTCGGGTGTCAGTTCTCTCAGTGGGTCTTGATAACTCCCTGGGTTACCAAGCTTAGTGCCCAGCAGTAGGTGCTGTATGTGTCTGAAGGAACGCACCCAAGAATGAAGACCCGGATGTGCTTGAGCCAAGAACGGCATGGCCCTTAATCACATCCTCTGATAAAAAGCAATAGAGGGAGCTGCAAATCCATAACTCCTTAGCCTGGAATCTTTCCAAGCCAGGCCTGAAAACCACACAACTAGTGAAATTTGACAATATTTACAGAGCACCGTTTGCGGTGCTGGGGGTGGAAAAGTTAGTGAAATTTGACAATATTTACAGAGCACCGTTTGCGGTGCTGGGGGTGGAAAAGTTAGTGAAATTTGACAATATTTACAGAGCACCGTTTGCGGTGCTGGGGGTGGAAAAGT